>JAWPHD010015692.1:0-53859 GCA_037043455.1 Cyrtodaria siliqua | reverse complement strand
GTGGGGGGGGGGGGGGGGGCTGTATAGGCGACGTAGTAACCAGAAAATATCATTTTCATATATATTTGTTTAGTTATCTTTGCCCTTTTTTAAAGTCTAAAATATTCGTCAGCACGCACCTAATGCATTCTAACATATAAAAAAAAATCGGGTGGGGGCATGTCCCCGGACCCCCTTAGCATAATAACTTTAACTGCGGGCCTATGCCGTCAAAAAAGGCCAAGCTACGCCCCTGCAAGGGATGTCTGATAGTTAGCTATATCTATGGATTATTCCACTAGTAACACACTAGTTTCCATCACAATCATCATCTTTTAGATAACATATATATACCTTGGTTTTTTTTAAACAAATAATTGCTTCTCGGAAGTGTGGGCATTGCATGTTAGTGAACGATTATATACATTATGAACAACCAAAACAATGTAATCAGAGTGTACATTAATAGCATTGAATGTGTAACAGGTTTTGTAGAAAGCATGGACTCTCATGTATGCAGTGCCAAAATGTAAGCTCTATGAATTCTATAGAAATTGAGATTCATTTAAAATAAATTTTTAGTTATTTGATCACTCTTTTCTTACATAAACAAGCAATAATATTAGGTGATATGAACAAAAGCTGCTACAACTTCGACATGAGTATTGTGCAAAATTTCATACAGTTACTTAAACGTGTTTTTAAAACTTACCATACAGTTTCCGGTGATATTTTTCATTAAAATGTAATTATCACACCTAAAGATATAACAAATTGCACCATTTTAATATAAGTTACCATATATGCTATTTTAAATGATTAGAAACCCTGTTGCAATGATTGCTTCCAACAATATTTCCACCACATATTCAATGAAGTGTATATATGTGTATCAAAAGGTTATAAATACATATGTATGTAATTACATCATGTTTTCCTTCATTATTTTATATATAAAATTTCCAAATGATGTATAGCCTAGCAACACCAAATGTATTACAGAAATCAAACGATTTTATTCATTTGTTCTAAGTTTTGCCTTAAAATCTCATATTATTAACCAATATCCATCTATAAAACAGTGATTTACATGGAGTGGTATTTGAAGAGCATTTCCGCACTGTTAGAAAATTCTAATTTGCTCAAATGATTTTTTATAAAGTTAATCCAGTTTCCGAGATTTTCTCTTAAAAACGCAACTTTTACCCAAAATTTAGCATTTCCCACCATCTTTATTTTGGGGAGTTTTTTTCTGAAACTCATTACATGTCAGTGATTCTAAAAATCCTAAAGATACTTCCTATTGAATTTGTAAGACCTTAAAACCTATAATTACTAGACTATACATGGAGTAGATTTGTAACTTGGATGGCGTTTTCAGTGCCAAGTTGTCCGCACTTAAACATATTATCAGTATCATTATCTGTCAGTACATCAGACTCCTGAGGCTTGCAAACATATCCTTGTGATTTCAGAAATGTTAGTTTCGCTTTCATGGCAGCCGCACTGTTTGTGTGGTTGAATTGTGGATGTTTACTTACGGCATGGGTATAACCCTTGTTGCGCAGGTATCTCTCAATGCTGGATAAAAAAAATAACTGTAGACGGTTCATATTCCATATTGTCAGTGATGGCAACAAAATGTCCAATTAATATGTCCAAATCGCTTTCTAATACTCGAAACTCTCCTTGCTCATTTCAGAACTGCCTGAAAATGTTCATGTCATGCAGAGTTTTTCTTTTGGTGTTTTTCATTCTCCTGGTTCGAGATGAAGTTCTGAATTTCAGTTGAATTTACAGTCCCAACACGATTTCTTGTGGCTGTGATGATTGTTTGAAAAGAGACTGGCTGGCCAACATTTGGCATTTCCACATACTCAGAACTTGAAAGAATCTAATTTAAATCCTCAATTTCAAAATCCGACAGAACAAAATCTGATGCCATTCTGGTGTTTACCAGTTCGGTTGAGCAGACGGAAAACGTAAACAACTTTTTTTTATTTATTTTTTTAAATATTAAATAAGTATTTTTTTTTGTTATATTTTAAGATTTAATTAAAATTTATCAATAATTAAATGAATTTATAAAAAAAAAATAATAATAATAATAAAATGACAAACAGGAAGTAGAAACAGGAACAGGAAGTGTGGAAACAGGAATACTTTTGCTGAAAGAATGAACAAAAGGACAGTTTTGTAACCAAAGATCTTGAAAGCAAATCATTTTGTATTCTTATAATTTTATTAGTTTCTGATCTGTAATCTTTACTAGATCAGTTCTGATAAAGAACATAACATGATTTTGGAAAGTCATCACAATAGATATCTTCACAGAAGAGCATTTCAATGACGAAGTTGATGGGGAAATGAAGAGGAATAAGGAATCTGTTCAGGAGAAAATAATTCAGACATATACTTGAAAGCAATAGCAATCTCCAGTACCATTAAATACAAAATTCGAAAAATGGTAAAAAAGTAGTCCCGGTAAAGTGATATCGTCACTGGTCACTGGTGTGACGATGTAGAAAACTGGTGTTTTCTATTGAAAACTGATGTGACGATATCACTTTTGCCTGATACTAAAAATATTTCACTGAGAAATCCTTATAAATCACTGATAGGTATATAATAAATATTCATAATTAATTTTCTCCGATAATGCATTGTACGTGTGGCATACAACTAATACGACGATGAGTGCAATATAAAGATGCGCAGTGTTTAAATAAAAACGAGTAATTAATTTAGTAGCTCTTACTGAACAATAAAAGATGATCTCTAGCGTCATATAAACTCACGGCGTCCCATTAGTTTTTCTCTTGCATTTATTCAATAATTAATATTATTTGCTAGAATAGTTCAAAGCAAATTGTGTTTTTTTTTCATATTACTTTTAATAATATTGCACCAATGATATATTTAAAAAATTGGTAAAATAGTGAAGAAAATTGAAATTCCATTTTTTATTTAATTGTATGCAATCAGTTTTAAAGTCAAAAGGACGCAGGGTAAATAAATCGAGGAGCAACAGCTAATGTTTGAATAAAACTCAAAATTGCCATATGTCTCTTTAAGAGGGTGCATATAGCACGTACACGAGTTTAGAATTAGCTGTCGCCTGTTTATACAATAGCCGCTCTCCATGAGTTTAGGGGATAAATTATAACGTCAAATATCATGAAGAGCGACAATCGGACCAAAGGCAAGTGAGTAACGTTAGGTGTGAACAGGAACATACGAGACGATGAACAAATACGGGGGCGCGGCCGGCACGGGAGGACACAAAAATAAGCAATATGAACAACATGTGCTTTTTTACCCAGAGAACAAAAAAATGTATCCTAGAACGAGAAAATTAGAAAAAAGTAAAATATATATTAGCTTTTTTTTTCCTATAATATTGAAATCAACATAAAAACAAATTGTGACTGGTTTTATCAATGCAGTTAAATAGGGAACATAATTGCGTCTCTTTATAAATATCCAAGACCACCAGAATAAATAATAGTGTGACTAATACACACATAATAAACGAGAAAAAAAAACGCACAATACAATTAAAATGAAAGTTGCTATTTGCAATAGCATATAAATATCTTAGACTTTCATTCATAAATAACACGATATGAGTATAGCAATTCAGTTTTAACCGCGTCATCATAACTGAATCGAGGACCATTATAAATGCATGCTCTTTAGACTTTATAGGCTAACAAGAAGAAAAGAAAACACACACAAAATACCAAACAACTCAAGCATCGGCATATTGAACATTATTAGTCTACTAAAATGATCGCAAAATTACCAATTTCTTCATGAATAATTCTGTGACTAATGAATTATACTGAAAGGGAAAAAACATAATAAAAAGCTTGCCTATACTACACTAGTATCTACACCTAATTCCACGTAATATTCCAGATATATCTCAACGTGTTTGGTACAAAAAGGGACTACAGTTCATTACAGAAAGGACAACTCTGTCATATAGTAGACCGTTTAATCAAAGTATACGTTGTTACACGAAATTCATAAATGTTGAAGTTTTGCTTGACACATTCAAGCTATTTCAGTACTGTGTTTAATGTTAAGACATTGCAACGTTTAAAGCCTGCTTGCTCACCTGCTTGAGCCAAATACGCATTCTGTCAATAATGAAACTTTAAAGGGGTAACAATTGGTGTGTTTGGTGCTGTTTAAACCTTCTTTCCGAAAAGACAGGCCTAATGTCGCCCTGTACCATTCCATTAGCAGCAGCATTTTAAACATACAATATATAGCGCAAATACTCATTATGCGTTTCTTTTTCCTTTCAGTATACATGCTTTATAGCGAATAAATTGGTAACTTGGCATAGCGTGCAAGAAAGAACAAAAGGTCCTTATCACAACAGTTAATACATATCCACGACCACCATTAATAAATAGTATATTATTATCAGTTCAGACACTATTATAATATTCAATACCTACAACTGTTGAAGAGAAATACACCCAGTGAATAATACCGTGACACAATACGATGAGAAACATTGGAAAATATATTGCTGTGGGTCTTCTGTTTATGTATAATTATGAAATAAGCCATGTTCTATTAAAGTTAAACTGAGCATAACAATGTATATAATGCATTTAAAGAACAGTTAGGTAAATCGCTCTGCCCCAAGGGGTGTGCTGAACATGCACAAAGCTACATTCTCATTCCATATTCATGTGGGCAAGTGAACAGACAAGCTATATTTGCTCACATGAAATGGTTACACCAATTTCACCCTGATTTAAGAGCAAATAATACTTAACAGTTATTAAGACCTTATCTTCAAACATGTATATAGATTATCACATGTATTCACTAAAGTGTATGTTTAAATAAATTACAAATATACGCATATATATATATATTTGTACACGCTTAATGACTATATATCTAAAACCCGAGGCGGGTGCCGAAAATGCTAAAAAGCTGCATTCATGTGTGAAAGGGAACACCAATTTCACCCTGAGTTGACGTTCTATAAAGGTGTTAACCAGTTTTGAGATTAATATGAGATTAATTTGAGACGGGAGTAATAATTCAAATACACATTTGTATGACATAATATATTCAAATCAAGACCATTTAGTAATGATACTCCTGCTATAAACACTTGTTCTGCAGTACTAATTTATATATTTACTGCGCTATATTGGTTTCTTAATATGTGTATAAAGCACCATTTTCACCTGCACTTTAACAAACTACAACGGTTAAAAAAGACGATAATAGGCACGTGCAGTATGGTCACATGCGGTACAAGCTGGCCTGATCATACTATTAGGCATAATGATTATATACAACACAGCAAGTCGTTACATAAACACATGTCTACACATTTTGGTCTAGGAATTAAGTCCGAGCGTATATCATTTACTATTATATATATGTATATTGCTTACGTGTTAGATTTTAAAAATAAATATTTACTGGACAGTATTCCAATTTACCAAGCAGTTTGCTGGATACGAGTGTTTATTCAACACAAACTTTGACTTTCAAGTGTTCCATGTAGGAAACATGCATAAGGCATACTAAATCACAGGGGATTGGAGCGTTGATTGGACCACACACACACCCTCCCCCACCCCCCCACCTCACCCCAACCAAAAACAAGAGCTGTCGGAGAACTCGATTCGATTTTTCGGAGAAAAGTAAATTTATAGCTAGTATATACCATCAGAAAACAAGGCTACAACAATGTGGGGTGGGGTTGGGAGCACAACCTAACTATGTGTAAGAATTGACCAAAACTACACAGAAATGTGTAAAAAAAATCAAAATCAAAATCGACTTTTGAGTGGGGTGATGGGTGGGGGTGGGAGAGAGGCGGGGGTGGATGGTGGGGGGAGTGCGGGTGGTGAGGGCAACATATATGTGTAAGAAGCTATGTAATTATTCACCAAAACAACACAAAAATATGAAGGAAAAAACTAAAAAAATCGAGTTTGAGTGGGTATGGGGTAGAGGCGTGGGGTGGGGAGGGCAACATGTGTAAGAATTGACTAAAACAACAAAGAAATATGTAAAAAAAAAAAAAAAAAAATAGTTTCAAGTGGGGTGGGGGGAGAGCGGGGGGGAGAGGCGGGAGTGAGTCGGGGGCGGGGGGGGGGAGGGTGCAAATATAAATAAGAGTCGCATAACCCAAACAGAAGCAAAATATAAGTAAGAGTCGCATAACCCGAACAGAAGCAAAGTATGAGTATGCATACTCCACTAAAGGTTTTGGCAGTGATTTTATAGTGTGGCATATCACTTTACATTTCGTATAGTAACATACCAGAATTCAAAAAAAAAATTGTTGTTGTTGTGGGTTTTTTTGTGTTGGCCAGGGGTGGGTGGTGGGGATTTATAGTTCTCCCGTCTTATATGGGCTATTAAATTTAAATATTTTCCTTAGAACACGTTTTTTATTGAGTCATGCTTTATTTTTTATTTCTAAATAATGATTATTTAGAAATATTAAAAATGACATTAAAAACTCAACAGAAAATGGTGCCATATCGAGTATATATCGTCATCGACAACATATTGGCCACCAAGACGTGGCAATGTGTAATAAAGATTAGGAACAGAAGGATATGTTATAACACCGATTTCTGGTATCAAAATGTTCGTTATCTAAGAGCCATTAACGTTACCTTATGAAGCATTTATATAGAAAAATAATACAATTTGCACTTTCAAGTGTATATATTATATATATACCGTTACTAAGTGTATGTATTACGTATATAGTGTTACTAAGTATTTATTACGTATATAGAGGATCTTAAACGAGTTCCCATTTCATATAAGATTTATGAAACGAGTTCTGAATTATTTTAATTTTAACGAGCCTTTTGGCGAGTTAAAATTAAAAATAATTCATAACGAGTTACATAAATCTTATATGGAAAGGGAACGAGTTTAAGATCCTTTTTATCACATAACATTTCAATCAAATTAGTAAAAAATAATTCAGATGAACATAGAACCGCCACAATATGTGACGTCGTAACGTCGCGTCTCACACATAACGTTGCGTATAAACGAGTTCGTGTTTTACCTCTTTACAAAATAGCAGTTCACGCCAACTTTTTAACAAACCAACAACAATGTTTTGTATAACGTGCATTATTTTTATAAGCTGTCACAAATAATAAGATCTGGGTGAATTTGTAATAAATAAAATAGTTTCAGTTAATTAACTTGCGTAGTGTTACAGGCTTAACTCAACTAATCAAAATCGTTCCAGGTTGTATTACACGTGTGTCATACAACAGAATATTACATGGGTGTTCGACACTGCTAACAAGGGACGTTATGTGATAAATACTGTTACTAAGTGTATGTATTACGTATATATTGTTACTAAGTGAATGTATTACATATATACTGTTACTAAGTGTATATATTACATATATACAGTTACTAAGTGTATGTATTACGTATATACGGTTACTAAGTGTATGTATTACGTATATACTGTTACTAAGTGTATGTATTACGTATATACGGTTACTAAGTGTATGTATTACGTATATTACTGTTACTAAGTGTATGTATTACGTATATACAGTTACTAAGTGTATGTATTACGTATATACTGTTACTAAGTGTATGTATTACGTATATACTGTTACTAAGTGTATGTATTACGTATATACAGTTACTAAGTGTATGTATTACGTATATACGGTTACTAAGTGTATGTATTACGTATATTACTGTTACTAAGTGTATATATTACCTATATAACAGTTACTAAGTGTATGTATTACGTATATACTGATACTGTGATTGAGAGTATGTATTACGTATAAACTGTTACTAAGTGTATTTATTACGTATATTACTGTTACTAAGTGTTTGTAGTACGTATATACAGTTACTAAGTGTATGTACTACGTATATACGGTTACTAAGTGTATGTATTACGTATATTACTGTTACTAAGTGTATGTAGTACGTATATACTTTACTAAGTGTATGTATTACGTATATACTGATACTGTGACTGAGAGTATGTATTACGTATATACTGTTACTAAGTGTATATATTACCTATATTACAGTTACTAAGTGTATGTATTACGTATATACTGATACTGTGATTGAGAGTATGTATTACGTATAAACTGTTACTAAGTGTATTTATTACGTATATTACTGTTACTAAGTGTATGTAGTACGTATATACTGTTACTAAGTGTATGTATTGCGTATATACTGTTACTAAGTGTATGTTTTACGTATATACTGTGCCTGAGTGTATGTATTACGTATATACTGTTATTAAGTGTATGTAGTACGTATATACTGTTACTAAGTGTATGTATGGCGTATATACTGTTACTAAGTGTATGTTTTACGTATATACTGTTATGAAGTGTATGTATTACGTATATACTGATACTAAGTGTATGTATTACGTATATACTGTTACGAAGTGTATGTATTACGTACATACTGTTACTAAGTGTATGTATTACGTACATACTGTTACTAAGTGTATGTATTACATATATACTGTTACTAAGTGTATGTAGTACGTATATACCATTACTAAATATATGTATTACGTATATAATGTTACGAAGTGTATGTATTACGTACATACTGTTACTAAGTGTATGTAGTACGTATATACCATTACTAAGTGTATGTATTACGTATATACTGATACTAAGTGTATGTAGTACGTATATACAGTTACAAAGTGTATGTATTACGTATATACTGTGACTGAGGGTATATATTACGTATATACTGTTACTAAGTGTATGTATTGCGTATATACTGTTACAAAGTGTATGTATTACGTATATACTGTTACTTTGTTTATGTATTACGTATATACTGTTACTAAGTGTATGTATTACATATATACTGTTATTAAGTGTATGTTTTACATATATACTGTTACAAAGTGTATGTAAGTAAGTAAGTAAGTAAATATTTTATTAACGTGACATGTGCATATACATAACAGATATATACAAATCATTGAAACATAGTAATAAATGGATAATACACCCGGCCCCATGGGCCTATAAGTCACCAAAACATATATGTATTATAAAAATCACATGATCGCATGAAAGACATAAGTTAAACATTTAAATGATTTAAATAAATATAACCAATATTGATTTGAAATACATGTTATCTATTGTAGATTGTAGTCTTTCTTTTAAGGTAAGCTCTAACCAAATATTTTGCAAGTTTTCTTGGATAATTGTGCATTAAAAATGATAATTTATTAACAGATGATAAATTAGTAAATTCGGGATCATCAAATTGTTCATGGAAGACACTTTGCCTAATGTTATAATAAAAATCACAGTTCAAGAGAAAATGAATTTTATTTTCAACATCGTTTCTATCACAAAAACGGCATGTTCGTTGCTCTAGTTGTTCACCGACATATCGTCCTGTTTCTATCCTGATCGGTAAGATACCGCATCTAAACTGAGCTAGTATGGCCCACTCGTGTTTCTTGAGGTTTACCCCCCCCAGTCGGTGGTGGGGTGATAAGAATTAACCGACTGCTCGTTACTTAGCAGAGGGGTAGGACCCCCCCCCCCCCCGAAATGTAACCCATCTGTTGACCGTGGGTGGCGACCCGTGTCGTTGGAGAAGGGAGTCCTGGTGGTTGAGTGGCGTGGGGATCTGGTAGTTATCTCCACGTTACAACACACCACTTTGGTCCGGACTTCAACTAGACGGGCGGTCAGATTTGGCCCGATCTGATCAATCGGTTTGTCACGCCAGCTGTAAGAGATCCGACGAACTTATTATTCAGACAGTACCAGTATACTGTATCTTACTTACTTTTTATATTGTTGTACTTTAAACATTATATAGATATAGGGTATTTTATGGCGGTGGCGTACGGGCTAATCATGTATTTCAAAACGCTATATGGCTATACTCGTGCCACCTTTTAAGTGGAACATAAGTGCGGCTCTTTGACTTTTTAGTTGAGGGGTTATGTCCGCTAGGTGGTATGGGGGGTCTGATGCGTTAGCTTTATATGAGTATACCTTCTACGTATTCTTGGCATTTTGACTGTTGGATATCCACAGCAAATGTCCCCTTGTTGGACACCGTGGTGGGTGAGAAGCGTAGAGGGTGAATTCTTAACGCCTATCATGGCATCTCAAAACGCACATTCTACACTTAAACGCAAAAAAACAGAGAATGAATCTGATACTGAGGAACCAGTGATCAACCAGTCCTTTCCTCGTTTTCTGATCATTGAATCAGAAGACGGGGAAAGACCTGTTACAGATATGTCACCTTTTGTCATCCAGAAAACTATCCAATCCATCGCTGGACATGTCACACAAATAAAAAAATTAAAAAACAAAACTTTACTTATTGAAACTGAAAAGAAATCCCATTCTGACAATTTATTAGCAATTAAACAAATTTTAAACACCAAAGTTAAATGTTACGCTCATACCTCTATGAATATTTCCAAAGGCGTCATCAGGTGCCCGGATCTCTCCGGAGTACCTGAAGACGAAATTATTCACGAGCTTGCACCACAGTTGGTAACTGCGGCTCGCCGAATAACCATCAAGAGGAATGATAAAATTATTAATACAAATACTATCGTACTCACATTTGCAACACCTGTCTTACCAAAAACAATAAAGGTGGCATATCTGCAATTACATGTTGACGCCTACATCCCAAACCCGTTACGTTGCTACAATTGCCAAGCCTTTGGGCACCACAAATCCAGGTGTACTAAAGAAGAACTTTGTGGTAAATGTGGCGAGTCTGCATTCAAACATAACGAACCAGATTGTCCTAACGCCCTCAAATGTATCAACTGCGGTCTAGGACATCACGCAAATTCAAAATTATGTGAAAAATTCAAAAAAGAAAAAGAAATCATAACAGTTAAATATACACAAAACATTCCCTTTCCAGAAGCACGAAAATTGATTGAAGAAAAATATAAAATTTCAAGTCCGACCTCTTACGCATCTATTCTCAAAACAAAAGCAACACACACAGAATGCAGGGATGCAGGTACGCAATACGAACCACAGCCAGAAATTCAAAATACAAAGAATGCTTCCTCAGTATCAAATCCAAACAAAAGTCAACAAATACAACTTAACAAACCAAAATTTAACTTTTCACCTAGTCAAACTTTTTCATTTAAATCAAACACAAATTCGGCAAGCTCTGGCAATGTCAAGAGCACGTCGATTTCTCAGAATTGGAAAGTGGGTTCTACTACGACTTTGAAGTCTAGTAGTTCCCCAATCGTGAAGTCTACTTCTTCGGTTGGAAAGCCTAGTGCTGCTCCAACTAAGGAAGTTAGAAAGCCTAGTGCTTCTCCAACTAAGGAGCACAAAAAGCCTGGTGCTTCTCCAACTAGGGAGCACAAGGAGCAGCCAAAGGTGTCTAATGGCACTATTCAGCTGCATAACAAATTTGAACAACTCATGGACATTTCAGATCCAGCAGCTGCACTGCCACATCCATCCTCTCATGAAAAGTTAGTTGCGGTGCCACTTCAGCCGACTTCTTCCAGGGAGGAGGATACATCAGTGGAGATGTCGCTGCTTGAATCTCCTAAGACCTCTCCTAAATCTAAGGCCAAAAACAAAAATAAAATTAAAAATCGCCTTAGCGCTAAATGATGGGTAAAACTAATAAGATCATTCAATGGAATTGTCGAGGTTTGAAACCAAATTATGATGAAATCAGCTTAATTTTAAATGAACACAACCCTATTGCCTTTTGTCTTCAAGAAACATTCTTGAAAACAAGTGATAAGTTATCTTTTAAACAATACTCACTATACAATCATATTTGTGATACCGGGGACAAGGCGACTGGTGGAGTTTCGATAATCGTTAATCGAAACATTCCTCACAGACCTGTTCCGTTGAAAACAAATTTGCAAGCTATTGCGGTCAGTGTTACTATGCACAGAGTCATAACAATATGTTCCTTATATTTACCACCTAGTTCTTCACTAGATCCTAAAGATCTAAACCACCTCGTTGCACAATTGCCATCACCTTTTATACTCTTGGGCGATTTTAATGCACACAACTACATCTGGGGTTGTAAAGATTTAAACGATAAAGGCAAGAAAATTGAAGATTTCTTAGCCAAAAACAGTTTGTGTCTTTTTAATAATAAGTCACCTACTTATTTACATCCTGCTACAGGCTCTCATTCTTCCATTGATTTAACAATATGCGATCCAACGCTTTTGATGGACTTTTCGTGGAGTGTTGGAGACGACCTCTGTGGAAGTGACCACTTCCCCATATTTCTTGAAAATATCGGTCCTCCACTTCTCGAAAAAACGCAACGATGGAAACTTCGCAAGGCTGATTGGACCTCGTTTCAATCTCTTTGCGAGGAACAATTAAAACCTTCCGTTTTCGATGATGTCGAAGACGCAACTGCTCTTTTTACCAAAACTCTTCACGATATAGCTGATCAAACCATTCCAAAAACCTCGACAAATCCTAAACGCCCACATAAACCATGGTACGACGATGACTGCAAAAAGGCAGTCAGCGATCGTAAAGCTGCATTAAATAATTTTAACTTGCGGCCAACTCAAACAAATTTAGATAACTTTAGAGTTTTTCGAGCGAAAGCCCGTCGAACTATTAAGGATAGCAAGAGGAAATCCTGGAGATCTTACGTCTCTAGGCTGAATTCTCGCTCATCTCTTAAGAAGACATGGGACATGGTCCGGAAAATAAGTGGTAAAGGTAACTCTAGTTCTGTAAATCATCTTAAAACACATAATGGAGATATAACATCTGTCAAAGATATTACAAACACTTTGGCAGAAACTTTTTCAAAAAATTCTTCTTCTGAAAATTGTCAACCAAATTTTCTGAAAAATAAGAAACAAAAAGAACAGAAGAAGCTGAACTTCAAGTCGAAAAACCTGGAAAAATACAATAAACTATTCATTCTCAAAGAACTTCGAGAGTCCCTTAAAAAGGCTCAAGATACATCAGCTGGTCCTGATGATATCCATTATCAATTACTAAAACATTTACCTGAATCCTCTGTCTCTACCCTTCTTGATATATTTAATAAGGTTTGGGTGACGGGAAACTTCCCCGATTCTTGGCGGGAAGCAATCGTTATTCCAGTCCCCAAACCTGGGAAGGATCATACGGACCCAATAAATTATCGCCCAATCGCTTTAACGAGTTGTATATGTAAAACCATGGAACGAATGATTAATGAGAGACTCGTTTGGTACCTGGAGTCCAACAAACTGATAACAAAGTATCAAAGTGGATTCCGACGCCAACGAGGCACAACAGACAATCTCATACGATTTGAATCGTTTATAAGGGAAGCTTTCATAAAAAAAGAACATCTAGTCGCTGTATTTTTTGACTTGGAGAAAGCTTATGATACAGCATGGAAGTATGGTATTATGAATGATCTCCATGACCTTGGTCTTAGAGGTCGATTACCTATTTTTATAGAGAATTTCTTAGAGGACAGACAGTTTCGTGTCCGAATGGGTTCAACCCTCTCTGACATGCATGAACAGGAGATGGGTGTGCCACAGGGCAGCATACTCTCTGTCACTCTTTTTAGTATAAAAATTAACAGTATTGTTAAATGTATCAATCCTGGTGTGGATTGCTCTCTATATGTTGACGACTTTGTTATATGTTATCGTGCAAAAAACATGAACACTATTGAGAGACAACTTCAACAATGTCTTAATAAACTTCAGACCTGGTCTGATGAAAATGGTTTTAAATTTTCTAAATCTAAAACTAATTGTATGCATTTTTGTCAACTACGTAAACATCATGAAGACCCTCATCTAACACTGGATGGGTCACCAATACCAGTAGTAGATGAGACAAAATTCCTTGGTCTTATTTCCGACCGTAAATTAACGTTTATACCACACCTTAAATACTTGAAGGCCAAGTGCCTTAAAGCTCTTAATTTACTTAAAGTTGTTGCTAAAACTAACTGGGGAGCAGATCGTAAAGTCCTTTTACAACTTTATAGATCTCTTATCAGATCCAAGCTGGACTACGGCTCAATTGTATATGGATCGACTCGCAAGTCATACTTGCAGATGCTCGATCCTATACATAACCAAGGATTACGACTCGCCTTAGGTGCCTTTCGTACATCACCAGCCGAAAGTCTATATGTTGAAGCTAATGAACCATCACTGTCTCATAGACGGGACAAGTTAGCCCTTCAATATGCCATTAAATTAAAATCTAACCCTTCAAACCCAACTTTCGATAATGTCTTTAGTCCTAGTTATGAACCTCTTTTTGATCGAAAACCGAAGGCCATCAGACCATTTGGTCTTCGTATTAAATCAAAATTAAGAGACACTGAAATCGACCTAAATTTGATTGCCAAGTACAAAGTACCACAAATTCCACCGTGGACTTTGGAAACACCAACAATTATTTTCGATCTTTGTAATAGTAACAAATCCAGTACAGACCCCACTGTCTTTCAAAGCAAATTTAATGAAATTAAATCGAAATACAGTAACTTTCAACATATATACACAGATGGCTCTAAAGATGGAGATAAGGTAGCTGCAGCAGCTGTTGTTCACAAACACAGCATAAAGAGCCGCCTGCCTGACAAGGCCTCTATTTTTTCAGCTGAACTTAAGGCAATTGAACTTGCCTTAAATTATATTCAGGAATCTGATGATGACCATTTTGTAATCTTTTCTGATTCCCTTTCATCTCTTCAAGCACTGGGTAATATGAAACATGATAACCCAGTTGTGCTTTAACTTTTAGAAAAGTACAATTCTCTTATAATTGATAATGTTATTATTTGCTGCTGGCTTCCAAGCCATGTAGGAATACGTGGTAATGATAGAGCTGATAGTGCTGCTAAGGCAGCATTAGATCTACATATAAGTAATACCAAATTACCTTATACTGATTTTAAAAGTTGTATTAACACATATATTCGTAACTCTTGGCAAACCGCTTGGGATTTGTCAGTTAACAATAAACTCCATTCAATTAAACCGCTACTCGGAGAATGGCGTTCTTCTAGTAGACCCATTCGTCGAGAGGAAGTTGTCCTAGCCCGGTGCAGAATAGGGCATACACGTTATACTCATTCATATTTATTACAAGGTGAGCAATTACCAGAATGTATACCCTGCTTTGCACCGTTAACGGTCAAACACATATTGCTGGAATGTGTAGACTTTGATCCTATGCGTCAAAGGTACTACAATGTTAATACTATGACCGAGTTATTTAATACTATAGACTTTAGTCTGGTTTTAGATTTCCTTAAGGAAATCAGACTTTATAAATCAGTATAATATGTTCTTGTATATAATTACTTTTTTATATACCCGTTTTCGGGCATTCGTTGATTTACATATATAGTTTATATTACTACCATATCACCCCTTATTTTTTAATAGTTTTATCCTGATATTAATTTTTAATTAATCCTTCATTTATTCATATTTCGTCGGTTTTTGCGCACAATATGACCTATTTATGTGTCGGCGTGCCGTAAAACAACATTCATTCATTCATTCATTCTTGAGGTTTAATTGTACATAGCTTTCGACCTTAAAATTGTCTTAATAGGTTACATATGTCCTCAACTTAGCCACTCTCGAAATATCGACCTTCCATATATCGGAATAATAATTAAAGATTCGGCTCCTCGCATGATGTAGGTTAATGATTGTCTTATTTGTGAAGTTATCGGTAAGCCCCAGTTTTAATAAAACAGTCTGAACGTCGCTGCACCAATTATTATGACAAAGTCTGTAATCCGCATTAAACACTCGTTTTGTAAGTCTATTGTTATCTAGTAAAATCAATCTGTTCCAATAACGGATCATCTGAGTGTATGTATTACGTATATATACTGTTATTAAGTGTATGTATTACGTATATACTGATACTAAGTGTATGTATTACATATATACTATTACTAAGTGTATGTATTACATATATACTGTTACTGAGTGTATGTATTACGTATATACTGTTACAAAGTGTATGTAATGCCTATATACTGTTACTGTGTGTATGTATTACGTATATACAGTTACTACGGTTTGCTATAAGTATGTATTAAGTTTATTTTGTTACTAAGTGTATGTATTGCGTATATACTGTTACAAAGTGTATGTATTACGTATATACTGTTATTAAGTGTATGTTTTACGTCTATACTGTTACAAAATGTATGTATTACATATTGTTTCTAAACATGCTGGGACCGTATTATTTACATTGATATCCATTAGTGCATTATATTTTGACTACAGTATGTATTGCGTCACTTAACTGTCCGTCGCCGGTCTTACTCAAGTTGGTGCTCTATTTATTTATTTTTTTAAAAATTGGTACATGTATTCGTTATTGAATTCCGTCAAAAGATCTTGCTTCTGTAGAGTAAATATTCAATAATGGTAGTTGTGAAATGATTGTCAACGTAACTAAGTGTGTTTTGTAAGCTAAATGTTACGGTTAATGCAGCTTTAATATGCATATTTATATGATGGATATACAAGCAAGGTTTTACGCAAGCGTAAAATAGTTGCCAAGAGAAAGTATCTGGGTAGGAACTGGGAACAAAGTTTAACATAATAAAATATCAAGTCACGTGTGTTGAAACAATATTAAAACAAATAAATAACAAAAATGTTGTCACGAAGACGTAAACATGCCACGACCGTTTTTTCTTACCATACACTTTCTTTCCAATGTTTACCATCAGTTCTTCCTAGCAAACAGTTTGAATCAAGGTGGACGACCTCGCATGGTTCTGGTCAAGTCCTTGACATGCTTTACATATTGATTACATATTCACCTTTGTAGCACGACATGTTAGAAGTACACATCAGCACAGAAATACAATTGTTCACATGTAAGGGGTGCGTATCTGTTAGCGTGCTATACAACACAGATAAACTGTTCACTGCTACCATACGTGATTATGAGATTGCGTTATCAAAGAGAAAAACTAAAAGAAAATGTTCATTGCTACCTTACCATGTGTAATTATGAAAACCATATGAGACTCGCTGCCGTTCCGGCAGCGAATTACATAAATACCGTTACTAAGTGTATGTATTACATATATACCGTTACTAAGTGTATGTATTACTACACATATACCATTACTAGGTGTATTTATTACATATACACCGTTACAAAGTGTATGTATTACATATATACCGTTACTAAGTGTATTTATTTTTATGCTATCCAGTGATTTATATATATCTTTCTCAATGAATCCACTGTTTCCAAACAGTGAAATTACCATCAATAAATTTCACTGTTTTTGGAACTACTTTTTTCTATAGTGATTACCTCCCTTTAACAATATAATGTTGAATCATTTTCATGCTGATAGTTGGATGTTTGACATGATACCAATATAATTTATAACTTGTTTAAATAATTTTCTTGTTTATTTCACGCAAAACATTTTTACTGAAATAAATAATTTCAGGACTATTTTATGTCATGTATTACCTAGTGATCTGTAGTGAAGCGATTATAAATTGAGGCTACCATTGGGGTATACAAATGTGAACTAGATACCAAAAAACACTGATGGAAGCATAAAATAAATATAAAAAAAAATTATCAGTGGAAGATGCAACTTTATTTCATCTCGTGAGCTCCCAAAACAGTATTCTCACTCGTGGCTACATCTCGTGGCTACGCCACTCGTGACAATACTGTTTTGGGAGCTCACTCGATGAAATACCATCTTCCACTGAAAAAACAAACAAATATCCTCCATATACATAATGTTAACTTAAATAAATGCAATTTGTATATACATGTATATAAATGTACCTTTGGCTGAAAAACTTATCTTTTTCCAAGCTTTTCTCTTCAAAGGTAGCCTGTTCTTCTCTCTCAGACAGCCTTTGCTTTCTCTCTTCCTCAGTAACAGTCAAGAACAACACGATTGTGGGTTTGAGTAGATCTGTCGGCCATTTGTACACATCGTTCCCTTTCTCGGGTAGATCCTCCTACTCGTTTCATTCGCGATGCCGTACGCAGAGGTACTGTGCCAAAATCTGTTCAATAAAACTTTTATTGCAAATATGTTACAATACATCAATTCAACATCACAATATTCATAGCAGCATATGCAAATGGATTGAACACGTAAGTTATTACAACATTAGTTACAGTTCTCTCCAAAAGTTTAATGACACTAACGAAATGTTTATTAAATACCATCATATAAATATGCATAACAATAAAGTATTTAATCGCAGAATGAATAGGTTCAAACGTTCGCACATAAAATAATTGTGGAGAACAAGTGTTGCACGCAAAGCAGCAGCAGTACAGATATGTATTTAACGGTAGAAAGGTGTGGGAAAGTAGAATTGAAAACTGTAGGAGGAGAAATGCCCATCGATGAGTGGACAGGAAATGGGGACAGTGAAGTCAAATACTAAAGCTGTTTGCATTTTTTTAGTGTGAATCAAGAAACCCTGAGTGCCGGTACCCATCATTAAACTCGGATTTGCGATTGAGTCCTATTAAATCCAAGTTCTTTATTATTCTAAAGCATGTTCGACTCGCATTTAAACTTATTTCAGAATGTTTTTGGATTTTTTTCTACAAATCTAAAATCGTAAATAGCTGCCGAGAGAAAACAAATCATCGAACAATAAATGCAGTCGTCTCCAAGATTCGAACAAATACAACTACATGTCTTTCCAACACTAATGAACTACAGCGAATTCTACCGACTGTACCACCGAGACGAGTGATTTAGTAGTAAAATAAGTTACTTATAGGGAAAATGTCAACATTTAGTGGCATGTACCCTTTTGAGGATCAACTATTAATTCACTCAAATCATTTTGTTGAGCATTAATTCAAAGTTTAGCATATTTCCAGCTACAGACTTCTCTTTCTATGGTATTATCACAAATAGATTCGGCGCTAGGATAATAACCACAAAGCATACCTGACCATCACAACCGGTCGAGCTTGGCACTCGTCAATAACATCTCCCATATAAATGTAATTCCCAATGGCATAATATGCTCTCTGTATAATCTCTGGATAATCTCTGAACGACGCCCTCAATTGATTTATCTGTGGAGGAGGGTCGAAATAGTGTTTAGCTTTCATCCGTTCTGCTAGACTGTTAGGGTGCTTTTTCCTGTAGAAACAATTTACATACAGATTTATGGACACATTCGCACATAATACTAATATTGTTTTTATTTAGATTACTTTAAGAAGGTGTATATGTATAAAGAAATGTGTCTATTGATTTATTTATGCAAATTAAAAATAAAAATAAATTGTATCTTGAAACTATGAATAAAAGAGATTCGTTCTACGGAAAGATTAGTCAGTTAAAAACGGAACTAAGATAAACACGCTACTTTCTTTAGCTATTGTTAGTACAGATTTCCTAAAATATACTGTAAACAATATTGATTTGTTTGTTTGTTTGTTTGTATGGTGTTTTACGTCATTTTCAACACATATAAGGTTATATATGACGTTCGATTTTTTTGTGGTGGAGGCAGACCACCTACTTTTCCTGGGTAAGACCAGTACTGTACACCTCCCGCCATCCGTAAGAATCGACACTTCCTCACTTACAAGTCGAGCTCCCAGTTGGATTCGAACCCGCAGCGGTGAGAGGCGAAGGTTTACAACGCAACGTCGTTAACAATGTTGAAAGGACACGTCCAGTGTGGTCCAGTGTGATCCAGTGCCAGTGTGGTCCGGTGTGGTCCGGTGTGGGCCGGTGTGGTCCGGTGTGGACCATTGTGCTCCGGTGTGGACCGTTGTGGTCCATTTGTGTTCCAGTGTGGTCCAGTGTGGTCCAGTTGGTCCGGTGTGGTTCGGTGTGGTCCGGTGTGGTCCGGTGTGGTCCGGTGTTGATCGGTGTGGTCCGGTGTGATCCAGTGTGATCCAGTGTGGTCCAGTGTGCGGAGTTTGATATAAACTATTACTTCTACAGTAGCCATCCCGCCAACAACACCCACATGTACACGGTTTCTAAACCTACTGACGACTAGGTATATGCATAACTTACATATTTTGAGAATCCAGACTGTATAGACGCAATATAAACGGAAACGTCGAGTTAATAACCAGCTCATAATTCATTTTACGCATATTCAATCGCTGTTATTTTAAAAACCCGTGAATGAACCAATACAACTATACATTATTATGTGACATAAGCACCTGGATAGAGTTTTGTAAACGGTTTTGTAATGTAATTTTGCTGTTATTTGGCGGGTTAGTTTCTTTAAAAAGAATGCACTGATGTTGACAGTCGGGTTTTTGACTAAATATACAGACAAAGTGATTCTAACTGTGATTACCTGTACAATCCATCTCCATACATACCTGTACCATCCATTCCCTCCACAACAATGAATGGGTGCGGCAGCGTTTGATCAGGTTCCGTCAAGGTTCCCATGGGAACTTTGATATCTAAGAGGTCTTGTACATTTGATATGTTTGCAAACTGTAACCCATAAACAGCGATATTACCGTAATGAATAACACAATTTGAGGATAATTCTGTAAATTTGATAACGAACGTTTGAAGAATGCTACTAGTGCACCATATCACGTTTTTATTGCATACGCATTTACAAACTGATTTTAACTCCGTTTACTTTCAATTAACTGGAACCGTCAATATTCGCCCATGTCCGTTGTTGTAGCACGGTCGGTGCGTTTCCTTTGATGAATGCGGAGCATTAAATCGGTTAATTAAGGGTAACTAAAGGGGCGTGGCTATACCGTACTACAACTACCAGATATTGGAATTTAGAGTACGTTCACTATGACGTCACAGTGTTACTAACTGATTTATCCATAAAAATCCTTGGTCATTTAAACACCTCGATGGGGTGTTTAAATAAGCCAACTCGTTGGGCCAGACTCTATATATTACTTGTAAAGTCAGTACTACCTTTGCATACTCGTTCGGCATTGGTGCAATTTACAGTTACATGTACATTTCATGATTACGTCACAGGAAGTATGTCACGTGATAAAAACAAACATCATAGCTTCAGGGGTATGGGGTGGGGGCGCGGAGGCGGAGGCGGATTTCCACGATGCTATGCAAATATGTTTGTAAAATAAAATGCGTATGCAATTAAAAGGTTGTTAAATTTGTTTTGGGATGCATGCACTCGATCTTCCGCGGATAAATATTCCCGTCAAGAATATTAATACGCTGAAGAACGCGTGCACGTATCCCAATACAAATCTAAAAACTCATAATTAAATATTTTGGACAATGATTATCTGATTATGACTATCTGATTTTTTGTAAAAATCCACTCGTAATAAATATAGACGTCTACGCCGTTCCTCGACGCACAGGAATATGATGTAAGTTTTTGTTATCATTTTATTTTGATCAAAAAAAGAAGACGTATAACTGTACACTGTGTCTGGTAATGACGTTACTTTCTTACTTAAAGAGAGAGCTGATGATACTGCAGATTTCCTTTAAAATATTGTTAAATTCAGCCGATTGGACGAGTCCTTTCAAGATAGTTGAAAGGATAATAAAAGTCGCGAATAACAGAAACGGTGTACATATGCTGTAAAAGTTGTCTGTTGTTGGCGGGATAGCAACTTTAAATCACAGATAACTTGACGTGACTGTGTTTATATATGACAAACATACCTGTACCATCCATTCCCTCTACAACAATGAATTGATGTTTCAATGTATGATCGCGTTCTTTCAAAGTTCCCATGGAAACGTGTTCGTCAGTGATGTCTAAGAGTTTTCGTATTTCCGGTATTTTCACAAACTGTAAACCATAAACAACTATATTACAATAGAAGCAAAATGTCATATATCTTGCAGTAGATTTCATTATGAACGTTTGATGAATGCTGATCCATATCAAGCGTTTACCCTCTTTGAATTATGAATATCTAACTTTTTGTAAAAGACTCGTAATAAAAATTTGCACGTTTACGTTCACGCTCACAAGAATAATGTAGACATTTAACATGGATAATGTGTTATGATTTTGCTTTCAAAACAATAAGACACTAACCGCACACAGTGTTTGGTAATGACTTACCTTTTCTAGAACAGCTCTAGCTTCGTTGTAACTGTGAAAAACTGGACTGATCTCAGGTATGGCAAATATTGGGGATACCGCGGAGGGGAGTTTGGGAAGTAGGACAGGGATACAGTCCCTTGTAACTTGTCTGTAGCGTGTCTCCATTTCGTGTCCTCTGACTTTTAACCTTATTTCCGCATTCATCTCTATAACTGTTAGCGTTGCATTTTCTTCCTTTGTTAATTGAATAAGGCTTTCTTCTACATTATCTTCCATTGGTACTGACACGCAGACGCCTCGGGCTACGTAATCTCTCTCTATGTCGTGATTGGCAAATATGTTTTCAGAAAATTGCAAAGTGTGACTGACAGTGTGACTGACATTTGCTTGCTTCAACTTGTCGGTTGCTTTTCTGTAAAACGAACACGATTCCACGGCGGATTGAATGTATGTTTTCTGGAAGTCGGAAATGGTGTCAGTAATTGGTTTTGTAATGATGTAATGACGCCTATTACTTAAATAGTCCGAACTATCAATGTGCGTAGTGGTTTTCCACCCGGAATTCTTGAGCATTTCTCTTTGTAGATACATGGGCTTATCAGGGAAAGCCACATAAATAAAATCCGCTGGTCTCAACATAAGCGTCGCCATTCTGTCTTGTGGATGTGTCAAATCTGTAAAATACGCCCAGTCAAATTTATTGGATTAATTCAAAGTTCAAAGTCATATTTATTGAGCCGATATACTCAAGGGTTGTGGAAACATGGTAATAACATGAAAGCGGGTTGTTCGTCGGTGTTCGTCGTCGATGTCGGCATTAGCAGCACTTTCTCTGAAACCGCTAAACCATTGTTCTCAATTGTACTTGTATACGGAATTGAACTAAATTGGATTTTATAGTCGCACCAACAGCTAAGGTCATACTTCCAGCTTCCATTGGTGGAGGAAGACAATAGATGCCTCTTTTTGTACACGGGCGAGCACCTGGGTAGAACTACCGACGTTCCCAACGCCAGCTTGATAGCTTTCTAACTTAAAGATTCTTGGTCCCATGACGTTCCGAACACACAGTGGTAAGGGGCACATGATTTCAAGTCAGAGACTCTGACCACTCACTTGTATATAGAAACTTCACATGTTTAACGTAGTTTTATATAGGGGAAATGCGTTAACATCACTTCCTCTGAAACCACTGGACAATTTTGCTAACATTTGTTAAAACTTCTGCAATGAGGAGTACTTTACAAAAGAAAATAATTGGTTAATCTGACTTTCAAAAAGGACGCAATTACAAAAAAAAGGCCAAAACCTTAATCAATTTCCTCAGAATCCGTGCCATAGATTTTGAAAATTCTTTAGAATTGGTAGCTAGATACTAAACTATCAGGTTTGTGTTCTTGTCTCCCAGTGATCAATAATTGGGGTCCAAAGTGTGTGTATAGAGATGTTACATGAGTAATATACATTTACCTATGTAAAGGCTTTAGCAACACTTTC
Source organism: Cyrtodaria siliqua (assembly GCA_037043455.1). Taxonomy (NCBI): domain Eukaryota; kingdom Metazoa; phylum Mollusca; class Bivalvia; order Adapedonta; family Hiatellidae; genus Cyrtodaria; species Cyrtodaria siliqua. The sequence goes on along the minus strand of JAWPHD010015692.1, from coordinate 30,263 downwards.
TCTGAAACTAATTTGTTAATTTTACATTAAACATTTTCTATCATAACTCAGTATGGCCTAAACCTTAAAAAACCTTCTCGTCAAGAACCGCGCTATGACAATTCGTTTTTAGAATAGTGGAGCAGATCTGTGAGAAAAAAACTGCGTTGTTTGACACCAAACTTGCGACATAACTAGACAATACTCAACAAAGACAATAAACTTGGCACATAACTAGACAATACTCAACAAAGGCACCAACCAAACTTGGCACATAACTAGACAATACTCAACAAAGGCACATAGCTAGACAATACTCAACAAAGACTCCAAACTTGTCACATAACTAGACTATAATCAAACTTGGCACATAACTAGACAATACACAACAAAGACACCAAACTTGGCATATAACTAGACAATACTCAACAAAGGCACCAAACTTGGCACATAACTAGACAATACTGAACTTGAAACATTGGCTATAGACCCAAGTCATATTTGAACAAATGGTCGCCAATTACGGAATAAAAATCAATTAAACCCATGTATATTAGAACTGATCGCTAGTTGCAAAACTATTGTGTGTGTGTTTGTTGTCTCCCTTGGGTGTACAACTTGCCCCTCCTCGGGTGTCCAAAGGTTGTACATATGGATTTTAAATGTTTAACATAGATGTATATACGGACAAGGTTGTTAGCTCACCTGAGATGAAGGTGAACGATTAGGTGAAACGATTAGGTGAACGTTCAAAGGTGAACGATTAGGATAATGCATCGCACATCGTTCGTCGTCGTTCGTTGATAACTTGATTTAAACTATTTCCCCTGAGAAACTGCTTAACCAATTTTGACCAAGCTTCACATGGATTATCACGTGATAAATGGCTTTCAAATTTGTTAAAATAAAAGTCAACGCAACATCCAAGATTGCCACGATTACTATAAATATACGAACATTTAAACAATGTCCATAGACTATAACGTTTGTCCAAATGAAGTCCCCGTGGTCAGAAATGGTTCCTAGCGTCAATTAAATCTAAAGGTTAATGGTGTAATGTTCTTGGTACAGTTTAATGGTAGAATGTCGTATGTGCAGGTTAATGGTAAAATGTCCTAGGTACAGGTTAATGGTATAATATCTTAGGTACAGGTTAATGGTATAATGTCCTAGGTATAGTTTAATGGTATAATATCTTAGGTACAGATTAATGGTATAATGTCCTAGGTACAGATTATTGGTAGAATATCCTATGTACAGGTTAATGGTAGAATGTCCTAGGTACAGTTAACTGGTAGAATATCCTAGGTACAGGTTAATAGTATAATGTACTTGGTTCAGTTTATTTATAGAATGTCCTAGGAACAGTTAAATAGTAGAATGTCCTACGTACAGGTTAATGGTATAATGTCCTTAGTACAATTTATTGGTAAAATGTCCTAGGTACAGTTAAACAGTAGAATGTCTTAGGAACAGATTAATGGTAGAATGTTCTAGGTACAGTTTAATGCTAGAATGTCCTAGGTATAGTTTAATGGTAGAATGTCCTAGGTACAGGTTAATGGTATAATGCCTTAGGTACAGGTTAATGGTAGAATGTCCTAGGTACAGGTTAATGGTATAATGCCTTAGGTACAGGTTAATGGTATAATGTCCTAGGTACAGTTTAATGGTAGAATGTCCTAGGTACAGGTTAATTGTATAATGCCTTAGGTACAGGTTAATGGTATAATGTCCTAGGTACAGTTTAATGCTAGAATGTCCTAGGTACAGTTTAATGGTAGAATGTCCTAGGTACAGGTTAATGGTATAATGCCTTAGGTACAGGTTAATGGTATAATATATTAGGTACAAGCTAATGGTAAAATGTCCTAGGTACAGTTTATTGGTAGAATATCCTATGTACAGTGTTATGGTAGAATGCCCTAGGTACAGTTAAATGGTATAGTGTCTTAAGTACAGGTTAATGGTATAATGTCCTAGGTACAGTTTAATGGTAGAATGTCCTAGGTACAGGTTAATGGTATAATGCCTTAGGTACAGGTTAATGGTAGAATGTCCTAGGTACAGTTTAATGGTATAATGCCTTAGGTACAGGTTAATGGTATAATATATTAGGTACAGGTTAATGCGTCATATGTGTTTTGTAAATATTCTGAATTTTGAATAGTTGAAGTACGGATTTATTTAAGTCACATGTATTGTATGTATGCCATGTATATGTTGAACTGTATATATGTTGACTACTTTGACTGTAATATATATGTATACTCTCCTATGCTTGGAGGAAATAAAGATCTACTACTACTACTGTTATGGTAGAATGCCCTAGGTACAGTTAAATGGTAGAATGCCATAGATACAGGTTAATGGTATAGTGTCTTAAGTACAGGTTAATGGTATAATGTCCTAGGTAAAGATTATTGGTAGAATATACTATGTATAGTTCAATGGCAGAATGTCCTAGGTACAGTTAACTGGTAGACTATCCTAGGTACAGGTTAATAGTATAATGTCCTTGGTTCAGTTTATTTGTAGAATGTCCTAGGTACAGTTAAATAGTAGAATGTCCTACGTACAGGTTAATGGTATAATGTATTAGGTACAGTTAAATGCTAGAATGTCTTAGGTATGGCTAAATGGTAGAATGACCTAGGTACAGGTTAATGGTATAATGTCTTAGGTACAGTTAAATGCTAGAATATCTTAGGTACGGTTAAATGGTAGAATGACCTAGGTACAGGTTAATGGTAGAATGTCCTAGGTACAGCTTAATGGTAAAATGTTCTAGGTACGGTTTAATTGTAGAATGTCATAGGTAAAGGTTAATGGTATACCGTTTTAGGAACAGTTTAATGGTACAATTTCCTAGGTACAGGTTTATCGTATAACGTCTTAGGTACAGTTTAATGATATAATGTCCTAGGTACAGTTTAATGGTAGAATGTCCTAGGCACGGTTTAATTGTAGAATGTCCTAGGTACAGGTTAATGGTATAACGTCTTAGGAACAGTTTAATGGTAGAATGTCCAAGTACAGGTTTATTGTATAACATCTTAGGTACAGTTTAATGGTAAAATGCCCTGTGTACAGATTTATGGTAGAATGTCCTTGGTAAAGTTTAATGGTAGAATGTCCTACGTACAGGTTAATGGTATAACGTCTTAGGTACAGTTTAATGGTAGAATGTCATTGGGACAGTTTTATGGTAAAATGTCCTAGGTACAGTTTAATAATGGAATGTCCTAGGGTCAGTTTATTGATAGAATGTCAAAAGGACCGTTTAATGGTAGAATGCCCTAGGTACTGGTTAATGGTTAAACGTCTTAGGAACGTTTTAATAGTAGAAGGTCCTAGATACAATTTAATCGTACACTGTCCTAGGTACAGGTTAAAGGCATAATGTCTTTGGTACAGTGTAATGGTAGAATGTCCTAGGTACGTTTTAATGGTAGAATGTCCTAGGTATAACGTCTTAGGAACAGTTTAATGGTAAAATGTCTTAGGTACAGTTTAATGGTAGAATGTCCTAGGTACAGGTTTAATGGTATAACGTCTTAGGTACAGTTTAATGGTAGAGTGTCCCAGATACAATTTAATGGTAGAATGTCCTAGTTACAGGTTAATGGTATAAGGTTTTAGGTACAGTTTAATTGTGTAATGTCCTAGGTAAAGTTTATTGGTAGAATATCTTATGTACAGTTTAATGGTAGAATGTCTTAGGAACAGTTAACTGATATAATGTCCTAGGTACAGTTAATGGTAGAATGTCCTAGGTACAGTTAATTAGTAGAATGCCGTACGTACATGTTAATAGTATAATGTCTTAGGTACAGTTAAATCGATGAATGTTCTAGGTACGGGTTGATGGTAGAATGTCCTAGGTACAGATTAATTGTATAATGTCCTAAGTACGGTTTAATGGTAGAATGTCCTAGGTTTAGGTTAATGGTAGAATGTCTTAGGGACAGTTTTATGGTAGAATGTCTTAGGGACAGTTTAATGGTAGAATGTCCTAGGGACCGTTTAATTGTAGAACGTCCTAGGGACAGTTTAATGGTAGAATGTTTTAGATACAGTTTAATGGTAAAATGTCCTAGGTACAGTTAAATGATAGAATGTCCTAGGTACAGGTTAATGGTGTAACGTCTTAGAAACGTTTTAATAGTAGAATACCTTAGATACAATTTAATGGCAGACTGTCCTAGGTACAGTGTAATGGTAGAATGTCCTAGGTACAGTTTAATGATAAAGTGAGTGTCCTAGATACAATTTAATGTAGAATGTCCTAGTTACAGGTTAATGGTATAATGTCTTATGTACAGTTTAATGGTAGAATGTCCTAGACTCAATTTAATGGTAGAATGTCCTAGGTACAGTATAATGGTATAATGTCCTGTGTACAGTTTAATTGTAGAATGTACTAGGGACTGTCTAATGATAGAATGTCCTATGGACAGTTTAATGGTAGATTGTCCTAGGTACAGGTTAATGGTAGAATGTCCTATGTACAGTTTAATGGTAGAATGTCCTAGGTACAGGTTAATGGTAGAATGTCCGAAGTACGTGTTAATGGTATAACGTCTTAGGAACAGATTAATGGTAGAATGTCCTAGGTACAGTTTAATGGTAGAATGACCTAGGCACAGTTTAATTGTAGAATGTCCTAGGTATAATGTCCTATACACAGTTTAATGATTTAATGTCCTAGGTACAGGTTAATGGTTTAATATATTAGATAAAGGTTAATGGTGTAATGTTCTTGGTACAGTTTATTGTTAGAATGTCGTATGTACAGGTTAATTGTAGAATGTCCTAGGTACAGTTTAATGGTAGAATATCCTAGGTACAGTTTTATGGTAGAATGCCTTAGGTACAATTTAATGGTAGAATGTCCTACCTACAGTTTAATGGTAGAATGTCCTTGGTACTGGTTAATTGTAGAATGTCTTCGGTACATGTTAATGGTAGAATGTCCTAGGTACAGTTTATTGGTAGAATGTCCTAGGTACAGGTTAATGGTATAATGCCTTAGGTACAGGTTAATGGTATAATATATTAGGTACAGGTTAATGGTAGAATGTCCTAGGTACAGATTATTCGTAGAATATCCTATGTACAGTTTAATGGTAGAATGTTCTAGGTACAGTTAAATGGTAGAATGTCATAGGTACAAGTTAATGGTATAGTGTCTTAAGTACAGGTTAATGGTATAATGTCCTAGGTAAAGATTATTGGTAGAATATACTATGTATAGTTTAATGGTAGAATGTCCTATGTACAGTTAACTGGTAGAATATCCTAGGTACAGGTTAATGGTATAATGTCATAGGTTCAGTTTATTTGTAGAATGTCCTAGGTACAGTTAACTAGTAGAATGTCCTACGTACAGGTTAATGGTATAATGTCTTAGGTACAGGTAAATGCTAGAATGTCCTGGGTACAGTTAAATGGTAGAATGACCTAGGTACAGGTTAATGGAATAATGTCCTAGATACAGTTTAATGGTGGAATGTCCTAGGCACGGTTTAATTGTAGAATGTCCTAGATACAGGTTAATGGTATAACGTCTTAGGAACAGTTTAATGGTAGAATGTCCTAGGTACAGGTTTATCGTAGAACGTCTTAGGTACAGTTTAATGGTAGAATGTCCTGTGTACAGTTTTATGGTAGAATGTCCTAGGTACATTTTAATGGTAGAATGTCCTATGTACAGGTTAATGGTATAACGTCTTCGGTACAGTTTAATGGTAGAATGTCATAGGGTCAATTTAATGGTAGAATGTCCTAGGTACAGTTTAATAATGGAATGTCCTAGGGTCAGTTTATTGATAGGATGTAATAGGGACCGTTTAATGGTAGAATGCCCTAGGTACTGTTTAATGGTATAACGTCTTAGGAACGTTTTAATAGTAAAAGGTCCTAGATATAATTTAATCGTACACTGTACAAGGTAGAGGTTAATGGCAGAATGTCTTCGGTACAGTGTAATGTAGAATGTCCTAGGTACGTTTTAATGGTAGAATGTCCTAAGTACAGGTTAATGGTATAACGTCTTAGGTACAGTTTAATGGTAGAATATCCTAGGTACAGGTCAATGGTATAATGTCTTAGGTACAGTTTAATGGTAAAATGTCCTAGGTACAGTTTAATGGTAGAATGTCCTATGTACAGGTTAATGGTATAACGTCTTAGGTACAGTTTAATGGTATAATGTCCTAGGTACAGTTTAATGGTATAATGTCCTAGGTACACTTTATTGGTATAATTTCCTAGGTACAGTTTAATGGTATAATGTCCTAGGTACAGTTTAATGGTATAATGTCCTAGGTACAGTTTAATGGTAGAATGTCCTAGGTACAGTTTAATGGTAGAGTGTCCTAGGTACAGTTTAATGGTAGAATGTCCTAGTTACAGGTCAATGGTATAATGTCTTAGGTACAGTTTAATTGTGTAATGTCCTAGGTAAAGTTTATTGGTAGAATATCTTATGTACAGTTTAATGGTAGAATGTCTTAGGTACAGTTAACTGATAGAATGTCCTAGGTACAGTTAACGGTAGAATGTCCTAGGTACAGTTAATTAGTAGAATGTCGTACGTACATGCTAATGGTATAATGTCTTATGTACAGGTAAATGGTAGAATGTCTTAGGTACAGTTTAATGGAAGAATGACCTAGGCACAGTTTAATTGTAGAATGTCCTAGGTATAATGTCCTATACACAGTTTAATGATATAATGTCCTAGTTACAGGTTAATGGTTTAATGTATTAGATAAAGGTTAATGGTGTAATGTTCTTGGTACAGTTTATTGTTAGAATGTCGTATGTACAGGTTAATTGTAGAATGTCCTAGGTACAGTTTAATGTTAGAATATCCTAGTACAGTTTTATGGTAGAATGCCTTAGGTACAATTTAATGGTAGAAAGTCCTAGCTACAGTTTAATGGTAGAATGTCCTTGGTACTGGTTAATGGTAGAATGTCTTCGGTACATGTTAATGGTAGAATGTCCTAGGTACAGTTTCATGGTAGAATGTCCTAGGTACAGGCTAATGGTATATTGCCTTAGGTACAGGTTAATGGTATAATATATTAGGTACAGGTTAATTGTAGAATGTCCTAGGTACAGTTTATTCGTAGAATATCCTATGTACAGTTTAATGGTAGAATGTCATAGGTACAAGTTAATGGTATAGTGTCTTAAGTACAGGTTAATGGTATAATGTCCTAGGTAAATATTATTGATAGAATATACTATGTATAGTTCAATGGCCGAATGTCCTAGGTACAGTTAACTGGTAGACTATCCTAGGTACAGGTTAATAGTATAATGTCCTTCGTTCAGTTTATTTGTAGAATGTCCTAGGTACAGTTAAATAGTAGAATGTCCTACGTACAGGTTAATGGTATAATGTATTAGGTACAGTTAAATGCTAGAATGTCTTAGGTATGGTTAAATGGTAGAATGACCTAGGTACAGGTTTAATGGTATAATGTCTTAGGTACAGTTAAATGCTAGAATATCTTAGGTACGGTTAAATGGTAGAATGACCTAGGTACAGGTTAATGGTAGAATGTCCTAGGTACAGCTTAATGGTAAAATGTTCTAGGTACGGTTTAATTGTAGAATGTCATAGGTAAAGGTTAATGGTATACCGTTTTAGGAACAGTTTAATGGTACAATTTCCTAGGTACAGGTTTATCGTATAACGTCTTAGGTACAGTTTAATGATAGAATGTCCTAGGTACAGTTTAATGGTAGAATGTCCTAGGCACGGTTTAATTGTAGAATGTCCTAGGTACAGGTTAATGGTATAACGTCTTAGGAACAGTTTAATGGTAGAATGTCCAAGTACAGGTTTATTTTATAACATCTTAGGTACAGTTTAATGGTAAAATGCCCTGTGTACAGATTTATGGTAGAATGTCCTTGGTACAGTTTAATGGTAGAATGTCCTACGTACAGGTTAATGGTATAACGTCTTAGGTACAGTTTAATGGTAGAATGTCATTGGGACAGTTTTATGGTAAAATGTCCTAGGTACAGTTTAATTATGGAATGTCCTAGGGTCAGTTTATTGATAGAATGTCAAAAGGACCGTTTAATGGTAGAATGCCCTAGGTACTGGTTAATGGTTAAACGTCTTAGGAACGTTTTAATAGTAGAAGGTCCTAGATACAATTTAATCGTACACTGTCCTAGGTACAGGTTAAAGGCATAATGTCTTTGGTACAGTGTAATGGTAGAATGTCCTAGGTACGTTTTAATGGTAGAATGTCCTAGGTATAACGTCTTAGGAACAGTTTAATGGTAAAATGTCTTAGGTACAGTTTAATGGTAGAATGTCCTAGGTACAGGTTTAATGGTATAACGTCTTAGGTACAGTTTAATGGTAGAGTGTCCCAGATACAATTTAATGGTAGAATGTCCTAGTTACAGGTTAATGGTATAAGGTTTTAGGTACAGTTTAATTGTGTAATGTCCAAGGAAAAAGTTTATTGGTTGAATATCTTATGTACAGTTTAATGGTAGAATGTCTTAGGAACAGTTAACTGATATAATGTCCTAGGTACAGTTAATGGTAGAATGTCCTAGGTACAGTTAACTAGTAGAATGTCGTACGTACATATTAATAGTATAATGTCTTAGGTACTGTTAAATCGTTGAATGTTCTAGGTACGGGTTGATGGTAGAATGTCCTAGGTACAGATTAATTGTAGAATGTCCTAAGTACGGTTTAATGGTAGAATGTCCTAGGTTTAGGTTAATGGTAGAATGTCTTAGGGACAGTTTTATGGTAGAATGTGTTAGGGACAGTTTAATGGTAGAATGTCCTAGGGACCGTTTAATTGTAGAACGTCCTAGGGACAGTTTAATGGTAGAATGTTTTAGATACAGTTTAATGGTAGAATGTCCTAGGTACAGTTAATGATAGAATGTCCTAGGTACAGGTTAATGGTGTAACGTCTTAGAAACGTTTTAATAGTAGAATACCTTAGATACAATTTAATGGCAGACTGGCCTAGGTACAGTGTAGTGGTAGAATGTCCTAGGTACAGTTTAATGATAAATTGAGTGTCCTAGATACAATTTAATGTAGAATGTCCTAGTTACAGGTTAATGGTATAATGTCTTATGTACAGTTTAATGGTAGAATGTCCTAGACTAAATTTAATGGTAGAATGTCCTAGGTACAGTTTAATGGTATAATGTCCTGTGTACAGTTTAATTGTAGAATGTACTAGGGACTGTCTAATGATAGAATGTCCTAGGGACAGTTTAATGGTAGATTGTCTTAGGTACAGGTTAATGGTAGAATGTCCTATGTACAGTTTAATGGTAGAATGTCCTAGGTACAGGTTAATGGTAGAATGTCCGAAGTACGTGTTATTGGTATAACGTCTTAGGAACAGATTAATGGTAGAATGTCCTAGGTACAGTTTAATGGTAGAATGACCTAGGCACAGTTTAATTGTAAAATGTCCTAGGTATAATGTCCTATACACAGTTTAATGATATAATGTCCTAGGTACAGGTTAATGGTTTAATGTATTAGATAAAGGTTAATGGTGTAATGTTATTGGTACAGTTTATTGTTAGAATGTCGTATGTACAGGTTAATTGTAGAATGTCCTAGGTACAGTTTAATGGTAGAATATCCTAGGTACAGTTTTATGGTAGAATGCCTTAGGTACAATTTAATGGTAGAATGTCCTAGCTACAGTTTAATGGTAGAATGTCCTTGGTACTGGTTAATGGTAGAATGTCTTCGGTACATATTAATGGTAGAATGTCCTAGGTACAGTTTAATGGTAGAATGTCCTAGATACAGGTTAATGGTATAATGCCTTAGGTACAGGTTAATGGTAGAATGTCCTAGGTACAGTTTATTCGTAGAATATCCTATGTACAGTGTTATGGTAGAATGTCATAGGTACAAGTTAATGGTATAGTGTCTTAAGTACAGGCTAATGGTATAATGTCCTAGGTAAAGATTATTGGTAGAATATACTATGTATAGTTTAATGGTAGAATGTCCTATGTACAGTCAACTGGTAGAATATCCTAGGTACAGGTTAATGGTATAATGTCATAAGTTCAGTTTATTTGTAGAATGTCCTAGGTACAGTTAACTAGTAGAATGTCCTACGTACAGGTTAATGGTATAATGTCTTAGGTACAGGTTAATGCTAGAATATCCTGGGTACAGTTAAATGATAGAATGACCTAGGTACAGGTTAATGGAAGAATGTCCTAGGCACGGTTTAATTGTAGAATGTCCTAGATACAGGATAACGGTATAACGTCTTAGGAACAGTTTAATGGTAGAATGTCCTAGGTACAGGTTTGTCGTAGAACGTCTTAGGGACAGTTTAACGGTAGAATGTCCTGTGTACAGTTTTATGGTAGAATGTCCTAGGTACATTTTAATGGTAGAATGTCCTATGTACAGGTTAATGGTATAACGTCTTCGGTACAGTTTAATGGTAGAATGTCATAGGGTCAATTTAATGGTAGAATGTCCTAGGTACAGTTTAATAATGGAATGTCCTAGGGTCAGTTTATTGATAGGATGTAATAGGGACCGTTTAATGGTAGAATGCCCTAGGTACTGGTTAATGGTATAACGTCTTAGGAACGTTTTAATAGTAGAATGTCCTAGATATAATTTAATCGTACACTGTACAAGGTAGAGGTTAATGGCAGAATGTCTTCGGTACAGTGTAATGTAGAATGTCCTAGGTACGTTTTAATGGTAGAATGTCCTAAGTACAGGTTAATGGTATAACGTCGTAGGTACAGTTTAATGGTAGAATATCCTAGGTACAGGTTAATGGTATAATGTCTTAGGTACAGTTTAATGGTAAAATGTCCTTGGTACAGTTTAATGGTAGAATGTCCTATGTACAGGTTAATGGTATAACGTCTTAGGTACAGTTTAATGGTATAATGTCCTAGGTACAGTTTAATGGTATAATGTCCTAGGTACAGTTTATTGGTATAATTTCCTAGGTACAGTTTAATGGTATAATGTCCTAGGTACAGTTTAATGGTATAATGTCCTAGGTACAGTTTTATGGTAGAATGTCCTAGGTACAGTTTAATGGTAGAGTGTCCTAGGTACAGTTTAATGGTAGAATGTCCTAGTTACAGGTTAATGGTATAATGTCTTAGGTACAGTTTAATTGTGTAATGTCCTAGGTAAAGTTTATTGGTAGAATATCTTATGTACAGTTTAATGGTAGTATGTCTTAGGTACAGTTAACTGATAGAATGTCCTAGGTACAGTTAACGGTAGAATGTCCTAGGTACAGTTAATTAGTAGAATGTCGTACGTACATGCTAATGGTATAATGTCTTATGTACAGTTAAATGGTAGAATGTCTTAGGTACAGTTTAATGGTAGAATGACCTAGGCACAGTTTAATTGTAGAATGTCCTAGGTATAATGTCCTATACACAGTTTAATGATATAATGTCCTAGTTACAGGTTAATGGTTTAATGTATTAGATAAAGGTTAATGGTGTAATGTTCTTGGTACAGTTTATTGTTAGAATGTCGTATGTACAGGTTAATTGTAGAATGTCCTTGGTACAGTTTAATGTTAGAATATCCTAGTACAGTTTTATGGTAGAATGCCTTAGGTACAATTTAATGGTAGAATGTCCTAGCTACAGTTTAATGGTAGAATGTCCTTGGTACTGGTTAATGGTAGAATGTCTTCGGTACATGTTATTGGTAGAATGTCCTAGGTACAGGCTAATGGTATATTGCCTTAGGTACAGGTTAATGGTATAATATATAAGGTACAGGTTAATGGTAGAATGTCCTAGGTACAGTTTATTCGTAGAATATCCTATGTACAGTTTAATGGTAGAATGTTCTAGGTACAGTTAAATGGTAGAATGTCATAGGTACAAGTTAGTGGTATAGTGTCTTAAGTACAGGTTAATGGTATAATGTCCTAGGTAAAGATTATTGGTAGAATATACTATGTATAGTTTAATGGTAGAATGTCCTATGTACAGTTAACTGGTAGAATATCCTAGGTACAGGTTAATGGTATAATGTCATAGGTTCAGTTTATTTGTAGAATGTCCTGGGTACAGTTAAATAGTAGAATGTCCTACGTACAGGTTAATGGTATAATGTCTTAGGTACAGGTAAATGCTAGAATGTCCTGGGTACAGTTAAATGGTAGAATGACCTAGGTACAGGTTAATGGAAGAATGTCCTAGATACAGATTAATGGTAAAATGTCCTAGGCACGGTTTAATTGTAGAATGTCCTAGATACAGGTTAATGGTATAACGTCTTAGGAACAGTTTAATGGTAGAATGTCCTAGGTACAGGTTTATCGTAGAACGTCTTAGGTACAGTTTAATGGTAGAATGTCCTGTGTACAGTTTTATGGTAGAATGTCCTAGGTACATTTTAATGGTAGAATATCCTATGTACAGGTTAATGGTATAACGTCTTCGGTACAGTTTATGGTAGAATGTCATAGGGTCAATTTAATGGTAGAATGTCCTAGGTACAGTTTAATAATGGAATGTCCTAGGGTCAGTTTATTGATAGGATGTAATAGGGACCGTTCAATGGTAGAATGTCCTAGGTACTGGTTAATGGTATAACGTCTTAGGAACGTTTTAATAGTAGAAGGTCCTAGATATAATTTAATCGTACACTGTACAAGGTAGAGGTTAATGGCAGAATGTCTTCGGTACAGTGTAATGTAGAATGTCCTAAGTACGTTTTAATGGTAGAATGTCCTAAGTACAGGTTAATGGTATAACGTCTTAGGTACAGTTTAATGGTAGAATATCCTAGGTACAGGTTAATGGTATAATGTCTTAGGTTCAGTTTAATGGTAAAATGTCCTAGGTACAGTTTAATGGTAGAATGTCCTAGGTACAGGTTAATGGTATAACGTCTTAGGTACAGTTTAATGGTATAATGTCCTAGGTACAGTTTAATGGTATAATGTCCTAGGTACAGTTTATTGGTATATTTCCTAGATACAGTTTAATGGTATAATGTCCTAGGTACAGTTTAATGGTATAATGTCCTAGGTACAGTTTAATGGTAGAATGTCCTAGGTACAGTTTAATGGTAGAGTGTCCTAGGTACAGATTAATGATAGAATGTCCTAGTTACAGGTTAATGGTATAATGTCTTAGGTACAGTTTAATTGTGTAATGTCCTAGGTAAAGTTTATTGGTAGAATATCTTATGTACAGTTTAATGGTAGAATGTCTTAGGTACAGTTAACTGATAGAATGTCCTAGGTACAGTTAACGGTAGAATGTCCTAGGTACAGTTAATTAGTAGAATGTCGTACGTACATGCTAATGGTATAATGTCTTATGTACAGTTAAATGGTAGAATGTCTTAGGTACAGTTAAATGGTAGAATGTTCTAGGTACAGGTTAATGGTAGAATGTCCTAGGTACGGTTTAATGGTAGAATGTCCTAGTTACAGTTTAATGGTAGAATGTCCTAGGGACGGTTTAATGGTAGAATGTCCTAGGTAGAGTTTAATGGTAGAATGTCCTAGGGACCGTTTATTGGTAGAACGTCCTAGGGACAGTTTAATGGTAAAATGTTTTAGATAGAGGTTAATGGTATAACGTCTTAGAACGTTTTAATAGTAGAATATCTTAGATACAATTTAATGGTATACTGTCCTAGGTACTGTGTAATGGTAGAATGTCCGAGGTACAGTTAAATGATAGAATGTTCTAGGTACAGGTTAATGGTATAACGTCTTATAAACGTCTTAATAGTACAATATCTTAGATACAGTTTAATGGTATACTGTCCTAGGTACTGTGTAATGGTAGAATGTCCTAGGTACAGTTTAATGGTAGAGTGTCCTAGATACAATTTAATGGTAAAATGTCCTAGTTACAGGTTAATGGCATAATGTCTTATGTACAGTTTAATGGTAGAATGTCCAAGACTCAATTTAATGGTAGAATGTCCTAGGTACAGTTTAATGGTATAATGTCCTGTGTACAGTTTAATGGTAGAATGTCCTATGGATAGTTTAATGATAGAATGTCCTAGGGACAGTTTAATGGTAGAATGTCCTAGGTACAGGTTACTGGTAGAATTTCCTATGTATAGTTTAATGGTAGAATGTCCTAGGTACAGTTTAATGGTATAATGTCCTGTGTACAGTTTAATGGTATAATATCCTAGATATAATTTAATGGTAGAATGTCCTAGGTACAGGTTAATGGTAGAATGTCCTAAATATAATTTAATGGTAGAATGTCCTAGGTACAGGTTAATTGTAGAATGTCCTACGTAAAGTTTAATGGTATATTGTCCCAGATACAATTTAATGGTAGAATGTCCTACGCACAGTTTATTTGTAGAATGTCCTAGGTACAGTTTAATGGTAGAATGTTCTAGGTGCAGTTTAATGGTAGATGGTCCTATGTGCAGTTTAATGGTAGAAGTTCCTAGGTACAGTTTAATGGTAGAATGTCCTATGTACCGTTAAATGGTAGAATGTCCAAGGTACATTTTAATGGTAGAATGTCCTATGTACGGTTAATTGGTAGAATGTTCTTGGTACAGTGTAATGGTACAATGTCCTATGTACAGCTTAATGCTATAATGCCCTAGGTAAATGGACTTCTTAAAACACACTAAGAACATTAACACATTTTTCATTGTCTTCTACAAAATGTGCCTATAAACAAATACAATGAAAGCTAGCGAGCGAGTAACTCGATGAGGGTTTATAATGTCCGGCTGCTGATCAGTCATTTTCCCCAACATGTATATAACGGGGGGGATTTACAATATCGATAAACAAAATATCAACACAATATCGGCCTATATGCATGATCAATTTCTTGATTTAATTGTGCCTATTTTGGGTACTACCTAAACATGCTCATATTTATACACACCTGGACGATGGTAACAGTAATGCCATTATAAAATATTGTTTACGAATAGACATACTAAACTAAAGTGTTACTCGGTACCCGTGAATAAACCTATACTTTTAATCGACACATATTATACAATTATGGACTTTTCAGCTGTTATACATGATGTGATATGCACCAAAAAAATCATTATTGACCGAGGCGATAGCCGAGGTCAATAATGATTTTTTGGTGCATATCAACATCATGTATAACAGCTGAAAAGTCCATAACTGTTTTATTATATAACCCTCAATTTACAATTATATAAAACAGGTCAATATCAAAAAAACAATTATATAAAACAGGTCAATATCAAAAAAACAGGTCAATATCAAAAAAACAGGTCAATATCGCTAGATATTTTTTCTAAAAAATTACTTTTTAGCCAATGAAAACGCGTCTATTTATAGGTTATATAATAAACAATATTATATGACCTGAACACCTGGATAGAGTTTTGATAAACAGTTCTGAAGTGTAAATTTGACGTTATTTGGCGGGTTAGTTTTTTTAATGGATATATCTATCGGTGTCTTTTCTCAACGAATCGGACGATATCGATATCTTCTTTTCACCAAGTGTTTCTCGTGAATGATTTCTTTCAAATTAAGTGGAGCGCTGTGGTCTAGTGGTAGAGCGTTGGACCCATGATCCAAAAGTCGTGGGTTCGATTCCCGTCATTGCCATATGCGTTGTGTCCCTGACCAAGACACTTTATCTGCATTGCTTAGTACTGGTTCTACCCAGGAAGACATCGAGAGTGATTCAAATAAGTTCATAGAGCTTTCGTTACAATCGATGTAAAATAAATAAGTTTAAACTAAATACTAAACACTCCGTTATCAATTAAATAAATCGCTTCACCAGTTTTGAATACAAATTCGATCATATTTGCTTTAAAACACTATATATGTAAAAGGTTTTAATATCAATATTGCCCAGTTTATCACATAGCCAAATCAAAACGCACACAGGAGCACATTATATACACTTGTTTTAATGATTATTTGTTTAAATGCTGTTTTGCGTATTTTTTAGCACGTGTAACACCATATATGACGGTCGATTTATCTGGGGTAGAGGCAGACCACCCCGCTTTTCCTGTGTGGAACCGGTACTGCATAACTCTCGCTATCCGTAAGAATCGACACTTGCTCACTTGCAAGCTGAGCTCCCAGTGGGATTCGAACCCGCAGCGGTGAGAGGCGAGAAGGTTTACAACACAACTGCGTTAACTCCTCGAGGAGGCATTCTTTTGAACGATGAAACTAAAACCTTATAAAACTTGATGATGTAATTAACCACTTAGCAACTTATTATTAAATGATTTAAACACATTTTTTTAAATAACATATATCGACAAAGTTTCCCATAAATTTCCATAACTTCTTGCTTCTTTCCTGAAATGTTATGTTACCATCGCCCGCTAGGGCACAGTCAAGTATAGACTAGTGCGAGTTAAAACACCTACCTTACATTGACATGTTTATTTTAAGCTGCATACGATTTTTTCAAATATCAGGGTATAATATTGCAGTTTATATTTGAGTTCGTTATTTTACCGTAGGTTTAATAAATTAATACTGAACAGTGAGGAATATGAAACTTAGTTTTGAACTGTTTGTAAAGGTAATAAGTGATTTACAATTTTTAAAACTTGCGTAACAATCAAGATTGCCTTGTAACCCTTTATTAAAGTAGATATCCCGCCTGCAACATCCACATTTAATAACATATGAACAAACCTACTGACGACGTGGTATATATATAACTTGTATATTTTGAAACTCCATTTACACAATATAAACGGCTTTATCTAGCCAAACCAAACCCCCAAAACTGGAGCGTTGAATTAAGAGTTACCAGCTCATAATTCATTTTACGCATATTCAATCACGGATATTTAAGAATACGTGAAAAATCCAATACTTTTAATCGGCACATATACATTATAATATGACCTGAACACCTGGATAGAGTTTTGATAAACGGTTTTGTAGTGTAATTTTACCGTTATTTGGCGGGTGAGTTCCTTTAAATAGGCTAAAGTCAATATTGAAGTCTATATAATTCAGAAGTAATTCACATCGTAATAATTTGTATTATGTATTTATTTCGCAGCCCCCCCCCCGCCCCGCAGCACTCCCCCACCCCCACCCCATCATCCCACACCCACACACGTTTTAAACCACAAACCAAGTACATCCTGTTCGACAGGTTAACGACGTTGCGTTGTGAATCTTCTCGCCTGTCATCGCTGCGGGAGCCCTCCACCCCACCCCCCGCAGCCCCCTCCACCCCATCATCCCACACCCACACACGTTTTAACCCACAAACCAAGCACATCCTGGTCGACAGGTTAAAGACGTTGCGTTGTGAATCTTCTCGCCTGTCATCGCTGCGGGTTCAAACACCACTGTGAGAAAGTGTCGATTCTGACGGATTGCGGGAGGTATACATTACAGGTTCTATCCAGGAATAAGTGGGTGATCTGCCTCCACCACAAACAAAATTGACCGTCATACATAGCCTAAAATGTGCTAGGAAATGACGTTAAGCACCAAACAAACAAACAAATTACCCGCAAACCAACAACCCAACACTTCCTACACCCACTTCTTTAGCATGTTATATAAAACAACCCCATCCCACACTCACAAACTAAATAATTGTTTTACGACATGTACCATTGTTGAATCACCGCTCTTTTATAATTCATAGTCTACAGTACTCACATGCAGTATTATACAAACCAGTCACATTTATTCCGTAGATTTCGTACAATATTTCTGAAATAATATGGTTTTAAAATAGTTGCCTTACACTCAGTAGACAAATAATGAGCAGTTAATTAGGTGCAGCGCAGCTACTGTACGTTAAACACAAGTTATATAATTGATAAATCGATATACCTTTTGTACCTTTACAATGTCATGAACAGAAACGAGAATCAATCGAATTGAAAACTATATGTCAACCAGGCTTCATAACCCCTCATTGTTAGTGTTATATTATAGCAGAAGTTGTTCCCCTTATACCACAGTTGTATTCAGTACGGTGTATAACCACTGTGTGTGTGAATATAACCACTGTGTGTGTGAATACAAAAATGTATAACCACTGTGTGTGTGAATATAACCACTGTGTGTGTGAATACAAAAATGTATAACCACTGTGTGTGTGAATACAAAAATGTATAACCACTGTGTGTGTGAATACAAAAATGTATAACCACTGTGTGTGTGAACACAAAAATAATATATATTTGTAGGTAGGGTGTGAGGAACGTGTTTGTCCATTTGTGTGTGAAAGTGGTCACTTTGTACAACTTTCCTTCTCGCCTTTCTGTTCTAACACATTAAAGCCCCAACTGCCATATAAAAGCCAGAAGATGGCGCTAGGGCAGGTTTCTATATAAGTTATGCATGTTTCACATCAGAGGTCCCTTTTTCAAAATTTTGAATAAACTACTGTAAAATAAATTTTGAAAAGTTGCACAAATCCACATTTAAACTTGTTAAATCAATTGGTGTAATTATTTTTTAAACAATCATTTGCAAAGTATAGTTTCAAAAAATAATTTAAACCAACTGTCAAACAATTTGAATTTGCCGGGAGGAGCCTATGAGGTTATGACCCTTGCTAATACAGAATGTAAACATTTCCCACGTGGCTGTTTATCAACACGTGTGCTGCAGCAGACGGCTTATGACCTACTCTATATTATCACCAAAAAAGAGACAATGCAAAGCGGGTTGTCAACAGACCTTCAAAAAGGCATTAAATCTTGATTGTGTGTGGTTATAACTGTATAGGAAAAGTTTCAATGTTCATTTGTGAAATATCATTGTGATCAATTCAAATATATAGTCGGCTGCTTCAGCATGTGAATATCGGACAATCTTAACATCAGCTATTTTAGTGAACAGACAGACTGTGTGCAGCAGTGGTAATTTGATAGGCCCTCCTACAAATATTTACTACCCTGGCAGTAAATGTTGGGGTCTAAGGCACTCTTCTAGAAGATGTCAAAGGAGTAGCATTTCTACTTTACGATACTTAAAGGGACACATGGCAATCTTGAGTTTTATTCAAACATTAAAATGTGCTCCCAAATTTAGTTATCCTGCGTCATTTTGACTTTAAAACTGCTTGCATATGATTAAATAAAAAATTGAGATTTCAATTTTCTTTCCTATTTCACCAAATTTTTAAACATATTATTGATGTACTATTATAAAAATTTAGTAATATGTAAAAATAATTTGCTTTGAACTATTCTAACAATTACTATTAATGATTGAACAAATGGAAGTGAAGAGAAAAACTAACGGGACGCCGTGAGTTTTTAAAAAATCAAGATTGCCGTGTGTCCCTTTAATACTTAGCTCTGCAAGTACAGACTAAGATAGTTGATTATGTATCAACCTCTGCAAGTACAGACTAAGATAGTTGATTATGTATCAACCTGGCTTTGCCATTTCCCGGTAAGATGTTTGTTTCATATTTATATGTGAATTTGATGACGCGCACATTTCGTCATTTGAAATTACTTAGTAGAACATTGTATCATTCCTTGTTATTCAATACGAATTTAATTATTTATTCCAGGCGGTTTTCTCAACCATATTAAAAGTATAGAATGTGTACTATTTGTTGTTATAAATTACGACCATGTAATAAGTCCCTCTCAACATATATACACGGTATCTCAACATATATACACGGTATCTCAACATATATACACGGTATCTCAACATATATACACGGTATCTCAACATATATACACGGTATACTCTCAACATATATACACGGTATCTCAACATATATACACGGTATCTCAACATATATACACGGTATCTCAACATATATACACGGTATCTCAACATATATACACGGTATACTCTCAACATATATACACGGTATCTCAACATATATACACGGTATCTCAACATATATACACGGTATCCCAACATATATACACGGTATCTCAACATATATACACGGTATCTCAACATATATACACGGTATACTCTCAACATATATACACGGTATCTCAACATATATACACGGTATCTCAACATATATACACGGTATCTCAACATATATACACGGTATCTCAACATATATACACGGTATACTCTCAACATATATACACGGTATCTCAACATATATACACGGTATCTCAACATATATACACGGTATCTCAACATATATACACGGTATACTCTCAACATATATACACGGTATCTCAACATATATACACGGTATATTTAATACACGGTATATTTAAGAACGCAATTATTTATTTTTTTAAAAAATCGATTATTTTTAGTTTCATTTTTTGTTCACATCAAGATTGTATTTTATGTTAGTATACAAATCTCTCTGTCCCAAAGTTTAACATATCAGTGACGATAAACAGTTGTATACGATTTGCTCTGTTTCTTTCTGTTAAAACACATTTTGCACGAGAACTTCCATTCCGCTCTAGAAATTCAAAAATACAAAGTGCTGCGTTTTTAAATGTACTGAACGTATGTCTAGTCGGATTTACGCCTTCATTTGTGTTTGCTTTGATGAATTATCAATATCTTCTTTAAACTACTACTGCTGATCGTTCATAATATTTTATTTCTCTCAAAACATGTTTATATATCAATAATTTACATAACACTGTAACAAATTGCAACAACTTAAAAACAATTTGCTATTAAAGACATGCCCTCTTTACTATAGCCTTAGAAAACAATATTTAAAGAAACATTTTTGGAAACACCCAAACATGTTGAAGTTAATAGATCTCATGACGTCAAACAGTACGAAGGAACATCGATGTTTAGGACAATATATGTATAACTCATTCAGATTAAGAAATGAGATCTATGCAACTAATAGTTAAGAATCACACCGAATTATTTATTATTTTTTTCTTCCAAAAATCGTGAGTGAGTGAGTGAGTGCGTGAGTGAATGAGTGAGTGAGTAAGGGTGGTAGGGAGTGAGGGAGTGAGAGACAAGCTGTTTACTGATCGCTTGAATTCATCAGTATTTGGGAAAGGGAACACATTGTCTATATACTCGCGTTTATGATATGTCAGTTCAATTCAATTCAATTCTTTATTTCCTCAGTGAATGAGATTACATATACATAATACATACAAGATTAATACAGATTACAGTTATACAATAGCAATGAAATGAACGAGAATAAAAGGGTTACAAATAAGAGGAAGAATCACATTATGCAATAATATGTGATTTATAGAAATATGCTGTCATGTACATCTATATCTAACCTGATATGATACGATATATGAAGATAATGATTACTCGGGGGGAAATGTGAACAATCTAAACCGTCAATTGGTAGATTCATTGAAAAGCGTGTACTCTAAACACTTGATGGAAGTTCTGGTTTGGTAAAATTGTTAATATCCGGTTTGAAAAGCATTTATAGCCTTTTTAATAAATTTAAAGGATCGAATGAGGGATTGTCTATTACCTTCAGTCAGTTCTTTTGGCATCTCGCGCCCTAAGAGAATTTGAATAAAATCCTCGTCGTCTGTATTTATAAGGAGATGTACGTTACTGTCATCCGGGCTGTTAAGAAAATCCGCTCTTAATGATTTTGTGCATAAGCATGAAGCTATGGCATGACTATTGGGATCCGTGTATATTGATTCACATTCGGGACACACGTGGAGAATATCGTATGGTTTGGTAACCATGACGTTTGCAATGAAGTCGCATAGATCTAATTCACTGGCGTTTTGGGGCAGTGACCATACTATGGCATTATTATAAGAATTGTGCAATAGTTTACAGCGAGCAAAATCTTTATCTATTGCCATCCTCTGTCTTAAGTGTGCGTTTTCGTATACGCTTATTGATAGTTTGAAGATTCGTTTCCATGTATATTTAGGTGGTAAAAAGGTACAGGCACTAGGACTGGTATTGAGGTGTTGCAGCAAGTTGTATCTGTTGAGAACAGTGTATATATCTGGTATAAACTCTAACTGGTTAGGGTTGTTGCTACATAGGAATAAGTATAGTCTTCTCAGGAAAAATTTCTTACAAAGTCGCGACTGTGGGAGACTAGTTAACGTATGTAGGAACGATAATTTCCTTTTATCTACTTCGCACATAATACTGAATTGGCCAACTAGAGATTCGCACATGTCAGACTGTGTTTGCTTTCGGAGGCCTTGGACATTTTTAATGATCATATGTTGCGTTCTGTTTAATTCGGTTACATCTCTTTTTTTTAGGTTATACCATAGTTCGCTCCCGTATAAAAGTGACGGCACTATCATTTTGTTATACAAACTAATCGATGTGATAGGGTTAAGGCCTCTTGGTCTAACTCCGAAACTTGACATTGCATAACATTTAGTGAGACTCTTTTTACACGTGTTTTTTATTGTAGAGGTGCAGTTGAGTTTTGCATCTTGTATTATGCCTAGGTGTGTAGTAGAGGTTACAACTTGAACTTTATCTCTACCTAGAAACCAGTTGAAGTCAACTTTTGCTTTAAAGTGTATTCGTTTGTACATTATAAGAACTTGACTTTTTTCAGGGTTGAATCTGAAGCGCCACTTGCAACTGTATTCGTATACAATGTCCAGCATTGACTGGAAAGCTGTAGGGCTTAATGCCATACAAACAATGTCGTCTGCTAACGTCTGATTTCCGCAATTTATTGAACCGATTTTGGCTCCAAAACCCGACTTTTCAAGGTCATTTAATAGGTCGTTTATGAATAAAATAAAGTACAAACTCGATATTACGCCGCCTTGTCTGGTGCCTTGTTTGATATTGAGCACGTTTGACTTTTGATGGTTGATGGAGACGATTCCATAAATATCTCTGTATGCATGTATCAATGTGAGCAATAATTTACCTCTTATTCCAATACGGAACAGTTTTGTAAACAGACCATTATGCCAGACCGTGTCATAGGCGGCCATAACGTCTAAAAAGGCAGAGAAAACTTTGTTCTGCAGTTCGATGTTATATAATACGCATTCCTGAAATGAGAATGATGCTGTTATACAGCTCAGTCCTTTTTGGCAAGCATGCTGTTAGGGATTTGGGAATGTAATATTTGCCTTTTTAAAAAATGTCTCTATTTTCTCTAGTACACACTTTTCGAATAAATTATTGAGTATGGGGAGAAGCGATAAGGGCCTGTAGTTTTTAGGGTCGGTCTTGTCTTTGCCTTTGCCCTTGAATATTGGTATGATTAGGGCATTTTTCCAGGCTAGAGGTATATATTGATATTCTACTATTTTATCAAATAGAAGTTTAAGGGCTGTAGTAATAGTTGGTCCTGCGTTGATTATGTGTTCATTTCTTAAGTGGTCGATACCTCCACTTTTATTGCGCTTAAGCGTCCGTCTTATTTTATCAATTTGAGCTGTTTCAAACTCGGTTATATCAAGGTAGGCATTACCGGAGTATGGATTTTTTAATATTTCACTAAATTCAGATTCTACCGTTTCTTTAAACATAGTGTCAAAGTTGTCGCAGTCTTTAGGTGTATATATGTCTTCATAGAAGGATGCAAACGCATTTGCAATATTAATGGGAGATGAGTGGACTTTATCATTATATATAATTTCTGAACACCTTGTGGGTTGTTTCGTTTTTTTCCTATTTATAAGTCTCCAGAAAAGTGTGTTGTCCATGCCTGCAGCATTGTCAATGTCTTCGAAAACTTTGGACATGTAATTGTCAGAAGCGTTTATCTGAGCGTTGCGAAATAGCCGTTTTGCTTCTTTATATTGAGAATATGTTAAGTATTCCTTGCCTCGCCTTTTTTCTCGCTCTGATTTGTGTGCATTTTTAACGTCCTGATTCCAATAAGGTTTGGTATATGGGTTGAACTTTGTGCAAAGGATAGTGCTATATGAGCTTGATAGTAAACACTTAGTCAATGTTGCATTATACTGGTCGATTTCTGTAGTTGATTGTATATGTTCGTGAGTAAGTTCTTCCAGTAGAGGTTCTAATAGTGATTGGTACGAGTGTCAGTCGTTCGCAGTTGCTTTATGTCATGCAATTGATTGATATTTGTTGCATTTGTTTGTATTATTGTCCGGATTAATTTTTTCGGTGACATACATATTAACGGTCATCACGATAGGCAAATGATCTGATGTATTCGTTATATTACCTTCTCGAATAATTTCACGTTCTATTACGTCGCGAAACAATATAGGGTCGGTGAGGATATAGTCTAGCATAGTCTCTTTAGGTACATAAGAAAACGCAGGGCCATATCGCTTCTCGGATAGGTTAAACGGGACAAGAAAGTTATTATTAACAAAGGACTTAAATAACGCCGACTTTTGTTGATTAACATTTACATTGTTAACGTAGCTACCGCTGAAATCTCCAGCAGCGATCACATGTCCATATTGACTATAATAATGCAGAGCATAGTATACATTCTGTAAGTGTTCATCGCATGTTCTAATGGAGTTATCCGCTGGTAGATATGTAGCGAATATAAATATTGGTATACAGTTTTTAAGTTTGAGCTTTATACCAATTAGCCTATCTGTTTTTATTTCTGGCAGTATTTCAATGTTCGGTTCTAGCTCCTTTTTATACAAGAATGCCACCCCTCCTTTACCACATTTAGCCGGGCCATATTCATCTATTGATGTATCTGTCGTACCATAACTGGTATAATTAGCGTTGATACTGTCCAGAAATGAGGTCGAGTGACTGAACAATTTGTGTTCTGTAATAACGGCAATGTCACACTTTATTAGATCAAGCAACAGGGACAAACTGCATGCAGACGACATAATGCCGCGGACGTTCCACGTGCACACCCCGAGTTTCTTAGTGAGCTGCATGCTTGGTTAATCATCAATTGCATGAATGGACTCCGGATCGTATTGGTAATGGTAGTTGTCTTGTCTTGTGTAACTGCAGTCGTCATAGTGACGACGCGACCTATAATCGCGTTCATTGTCATCGTAATCCTCAAAATATCGGTCATTCGAGGAGCTGTTATAGTCTGTCTCGTCACGTTCTGAATTATCATATGACCTTTTTTCACGGTATGACCACTTTCGGCAAAATGTCTTGTCTGGCCATTCGAAGTATTCTGATTCTATATAATGGCAATCTTTTGCGTCTATTAGCACTTTTGCTGATAGATAGCCGTTGTGGGCATTAAAGAAGTTGACCTTGTTCACGTTTACTCCATTTTGTTTGAAGTGCAGTATAAGACCACTGCGCGTCGAGTCATTCCCTATATTACCCAATGTAGTAGGTAGCGGACTTTTTTTTGGGGATTCCGTTAAAAAATGTTTTGTTCTGCTGAGACTGGTCGGCCATTTTGTGTATTTTTACCTATGTATGTCGTGCCAGGATGTTTGATCCTGCCGTTTTGCCTCGGGGCGCGTTCATTTTGTCTTCCTCTTTGGGGTGGGTTTATACCTGATACTGGTACGGCGAGGAGCAACGGTTCCTGTGTTTCAGGTGCGGGATGGGGTAGTGGGGGTGTCGGTGGGGGTCTTACATAGGTTCCAGGTTCGTCTATGCTCGAGTCAGATTGCTCGTGGTGGTCATTGAAATCTACGGGGTCAGTTGTTATACCTGGTGGTACCGTAGTATCTGTTGTCATAACCGGATGTGTGGACCAGTTAGTTGGGATATATATGTCTGACGTGCCCATATGGTTCTCACCGTTTGTCCAGGGTATGGGTATTGGTTTCTGATGATTATGTCCTTGATGCAAAACTATCGGGGGAGTCATGCGGACATGTTGTTGCCCTGGTGGAAAGTTTGGTACGGTCATAAGGTCTGGTTGCTTGGGGTGATCGGGGAACTGTCTGTTTAAGTACGCTCCGTCATGTGTACATTCGCCGTCTTGAGCGGATGTATGCACTCTCGGGGGATAGGGGAGCGTTTGTTGGGCGTTTGAATCAGTAAGGACTGATGGTCTTGTGGTATTGTAAGGGGGCATCCCTGAAATATTTGGTAAGTTACCTGCATATAGATCACTGGCATTGTCTGTATTAGAATTGAGTGTTCTATTGTCAATTATATCCAATGTTTGAAAACTTGAAATGTCATGTTCTAGTATATCACTCACGATCACTGTAGGTTCGGTAATAAGTGGGTCCATATGTTAGGTGTAACTTGTAGCTATATGGTTGTTGGCTGGTACCGCTCGGTCTGTACCGTCATCGGGTGCAGTTGGGATACATATCGAGTAAGCGTGCGCTCTGCCGAGTTTGATGGGATGTTGAGTCGCAGAGATAGTCTGACTTATTGTCTCCAGTGCTAACAGTGCTTTTCCTAGGTCCATCTTTAGTTTAGCATTTTCTTCTCGAACGCATGCTAATTTTGATTGTACGTTACTCATTGAGCAGGTGATTTCGTTTTGGAGCGATAGGATCTCCGACAGGTTGATATTAACAGTTTTTAAATTGTTGATCTCGGTTGTCTGCTCGTTGATTATCGAGGAAACCAAAGTTGGTTTAACCTGTTCTCGAGATTTTAAATTGAATACGTCTTTTATGGGTACTGAAGTGTCCCCATTTACGAACGATTGTAATACATAACAGTCAAGTGCTAATTTAGAATTTCGGTTGCTTTTTGACGTTGTATTTCTAATAACTAAGCGGCCTTCTGGACAGTTTGGTTTGGTCTTTGTGCGTTTTGCTATGAGCGATCAGTACCACATGAGTTCATTTTCATTGCTTATTGAATTCAACAGGGTTTCTAGATATATGTCTTTGGGAAGACCGAACAACGTTACATCCAATTGTTTATAAAAGTCTTGATTTGCAGACGGTTGTGAATCGCCGATCGATGCTTGAGTGGACGTCATTATTGCACTTTCGTTCATATCGTCCATATCGGTATAACTGAAGCTATCGTTTCGTCTATATCAAAGGGTCGGTTGTCGTAGACATTGAAGTCGGGGTTATTTAGAATCTCATGCGTGGCTACAAATGAAAAGTCCGCCATGTTTTCTCAAATGTAAACAGTAGCCGTGAATAGAAAGCCCCCAGGCTGTCACAAGGGGATCACAACAAAATGAGCGTACAGCCGAAATAAGGTGTGATGACCCAAGAAATGCGATAATTGCTTCGCTCACTCCTATTTTTTTTTCGTTTTTTAGCTGTAATTAACAAATTTACTGATTATTCGTAATAAAGAATACATAGTGGCTTTCGTCGCACACATCGGTATAATTTTTATTATTGTCACTTGCAAGCATCTATGTTAAATATCCAGATTTGTAGGACTAACATGTCCACACAACACTCATCTATAATCCGTAGTTTTGTAACTCATAAACATGTTTTGTCTTTTGGATGAATAAAGTTATCTATACATATTAGGTAGGATGTTAACTGGGCAAGTTTTGACATTTTCAAGTCGAAGAATTTTATTTTTTAAATCATGGATTTGTTTGATAACAGAATGCTTTCATTTGCATCGTAGTAGATATGAATATAATGTAGGATTTCAAACAGAAACATCAAATTTTAAACATTTCGTTTTTCATATTTTTTCATATTTTTTCCGTATGTATTTGTGACCATTTTTTGCAATCAAGAAAATAGGGGGTATAGATCGCTTATCCCTTTATTATAGAACAATTAAGACTTTCGTATTTAGAATAGTGGAATACAGATATGAAAGTACATACTGACCTTACTTTATACTCGTCCTTATGTCAAGATGTGAATAATTTACAGTGACAATGTCAAAATAACGCACAAAATGTGTGTAATTTAAATAAAGTTTAATATAAATTCACGGGGAAGCTGGTGACATATTATATATATATTTACTCGTTTCGAAAAAAAAGAAAGTCGTAGGTCCTTGTCATAATGAGGATACATTTGCTTGAGTATGTTTTGAAATATATGTATATATTTAATTGAAAATTAATTCTTGTTTTCAAATATGTTTAATATTATGAATAAAAAAAATATGAAAGTGTTCATGACTAAATTTGCCAGCCAACCTCCTTTTACAATTTCTTAAACCGAAAGGTAGGAAGAAATATCGAGTCCAATTCTTAATTCTATAACTTTTTTCTACATGCTACCAACTATAAATGGTGAATTAATATTTACAACAGTTTACTATAATGATAATGTCTCTCTCACATAACTACTGATCTCTTGTTCCCATCTAGCAAGTCCAGGTAAAAAGCCAGGAAAAAGCCCGAACAATGAAAACCCTCCCTTTTTATAAAGGTCCCTTCCAAATAAGGGGTTAGCATGGTCGTAAATATTAGCATGCTAACTCATCAATCTTCTAGCATCTACAAATAAGGAATGCTAACACATAAATCATGTAGCATTAGCATTAGCCTGGTTCATAGAGCATCTCCCAAATAAGGGATGCTAACCCATAAATTATGATCATTAGCCATAGCCTGAGTTAGCCCTGCAGAGAGATACACATCTTAGAAGTTATGGTGCTAACCGAAAACAGACATAATGTCCTCGGTAACCAGGCTTGAATACTGGTACCTGTACAAAACTACAACACCTCCATAGAACCTGCAAACGGTCACATTTGTGAAAAAGTCATGATGTAATACACTTTTACCGCATACATTGTATGTGAAACTTACCGCAAATGCGCATAGTATTAAAATAACAACCTTGTTATAAACTTGTTAACATAAAATTATGTAGTATAGTTTACTAAATACTTGAAAATGTTTTTCACATCACTAAGATGAAAAAAGTAAAAACGTTAAAACGTAAAGGATTGTATTCCCCTTTTTTCTTGTTTATATATATTTTAATTGTCAAAGTCTTACTCGCACGTGTGTTCTGTGCGCTGTACGGGCGCTTTTTTCCCCTATCTCCTTTTTCTCTATGAGTCTGATACATACGAAATATACTACACTGAGTTATAAGGTTGTCAGTGCGTGTCTGCATGAGTATGCCACGTAGAATCTGGTGTAGCCACAGGGCAATGTTCTAGGGCCACGAATGTTCCTCTGCCACATAAATGACTTACGATTGCGTTACATCTAAAGTCCAATCTTCGCAGATGACGGTTTACTATACAGAACTATACAGAACAATAAACACCATACAAGGACCACATAGCTCTCCAAAACGACCTGCTAAACTGGGAAAAAATGGCATAACTGGTGCATGCGATTCAACGCCAAGAAGTTCTATATTTTAAGCGTCAGAAAACTCCTCATACATCACCAACTTGAAACACGATACTTCAACAAGTTTCGGCAAATCCATATTTAGGCATCACCTTCTCGAAGACCTACAATGGAGTACCCACATAAATATCAATCTCCGCGCAGTGATATTGTAGCCAATAAGCCCTGCCACCACACGAAATCTGACGTGACGATAACTGAGGGTCATGTGATCTAAATAATGGCGATACACTAGGTATGCTTGGGTACGATCAAACTTTTGCCGTGAATCCAACAGGCAAATTGGCAATAGCATCATCACCTTCGAGAAGATGTTGAAAACAATTCAACTGTTTTTGGCTTGGGTCTAATTTAACGTATGTAGGGTCTATGCTTGTGCTAATCTCTTTATTAAATGTACGCACAGCTTCTGTAATACATGTTTGTTTCAAGTAACCAAGTAAACCGGTGTGTCATATTCGCTAAAAAAAAAATAATAATAAGAAATAAATTATTTTTTGTAACCAGATACCGTTTTCCACACTATTTTCCTATATTATGAACAAAGCTAGCTGAAATACTGACCTAAACATATTTAACCAAAAAATAAACTGAGCTGGATTTCAGCTAATCATGTGTGTGGTGGCAGTGGTTACTGTAAAAGAAAGTGGAAGTAACCACTTCGGGGAGTTTGAAATAGTAAATGGCAGAAAAGCCAACTCCTCGCTAGTAGTAGAGCAACAATGAGCTGAAAAGATGCATATTTCATGGGGGTACCCGGACCCGAGTTATAACACGCACTGTCATATATCAAAATGTTCGGCCTGGTCTGAAGTTTTTTTCGGACTACCGGCATAATTCTTAAATTTTGGTACTAACTTGGCAATTCAGATGGCGTCCAAGATGGCCGCTTTTGTTTAGAAAACCTATTATAAAACTGAACAATGAATATAGGCAATAGCATTGATTGCAATGCAAATGATGGCAATAGCATAGATGGCAATGCAAATGATGAGCAATATATACATGTAGCAAATGTTGGCAGAGAGAGCAAGTGATGTCACATTCCGAGCTTTTGGTTGGACATAATTACACAAAGATGCTGTGGCCAGATTTTCCACAAATTAATATCATGCATATAAAACAATAACAATTGACGGGAGTGTTTT
>JAWPHD010015691.1:0-53860 GCA_037043455.1 Cyrtodaria siliqua | reverse complement strand
CCCCCCCCCCCCCCCCCCCCCCCCCCCCCCCCACCCCCACCCCACCCCCCCGCCCCCCCTCCCCCCCCCCCGCCCCCCCCCCCCCAACCCCCCAATAGCACGAACACTAAGTGATAAAACCAGCACGTAGCTATACATGCATACTAAACTTAAATTGATATTGTGACATGATCTCTGTGACACAATTACATTATTCGACACACTTCATCTTGTTTCACACAGATGGTCACGAACAACAAAACAATAATCGATTTCATTTGAAAGACAAGTATGTTTATGTACACGGACCAACTATCGTTATACTGATATGACGTATTTAACCACATCTGGTAGGTATAGGGCCACCTTAAGTATGAATTCCATGGCGTAGTAGCAACTTGTGTTTGAAGGTGTTTTACGTCATTTTTAGTGGTTTCTAAACCCTAAGATAATTTTATGTTTCCAACGTTGCCTTTGTATATCACATTCTTAGGAAGCAAATATTGTGTTTTCTATTGTCTATGCTTTGTGGAGCCTCATATGTCACAAACCTACATGTTTCACAAATTTGCGGAATTGCCTACGCATTCTTCACAAATCGCAAATGCGTAATTTCAGAAAGTGCATCATAATGAAACGTATATTTCACAGATATTATATATGCATAATGTTTAGAATATGCTTTAAAATATTCATCTCCCAAACTCATTGGAATGGAAGAAAAGCGACTAGTTTCTACATTAAATATTTCGTTCGTTCGTTCGTTCGTTCGTTCGTCTTGAAGAATGATTTCGTAATTTACAGTATACATTAACTGTTATGATCTCTTAAAGGCTTCGTTCGTTCGTTCGTTCGTTCGTTCGTTCCTTTACTCGCCTTGTTTTCATTGTTCGATTGTTTGGTTGATTGTTCACTCCTTTATTCGTTTCGTTGCCGAGTTCGAACCTAAGTTCCGACACAAAAAGCGTGATGATTGGTCCGGAAGTCTTTCTATGGTCATTCTGCCTCCTATACTTTCAAATGGGAATATGTCAATGGTTCACAATGAACTGATGTAAGAAACCGAGCTATTAATTACAAGTCTGACAATCGTGAAAATAACCATAGCAATAGAAACATACACATAAGGTGCAGTGTACAATAATTAGAAATTAACCATGAAATAGTTATTTAGTTTTGGACCGAAAAAGATTTTGATAAAATGGAAATCTTGCAACAAAAGTCCTTTTGATTGTTGAGTTACGCTACAGTCACCATCATGGGTTTCAAAACCAGTGCCATCTGCCGTATTTAGAGAGAGTCAAGTTAGCAGGCGAACCTGTCACATGCGGGATTCGAGCTCACGACCGATGTTGTAGTATAGGTCTATTATCACATAACTTACGGTGGGAGATAACACCATTCTATATTTTCGATATACCACTAGTTATATAAGTTGTAAATGAGCCCTAGTACGCTCTGTCCAAAAAAAAATCGATACATGGCTATGATCCAGTTCCCATGTTTATGTCAGTTTTGCGTGTTAAAGCGACTCGCAAAATGCAATAAAAGTCGATATGTTGAGTTATGTGATACAATAGAATCTAACATTCGTTCTCATACATTATTGAATTTATTAAACTACGTTAGCAAAAATAGATATAATGCTCGGCAAGAGCCTTGCATTATATCACATACTTCCCCTATAAATACGTTGTTTTTGAATATACGATACGACATAGACCTAGCTGGTCATATCCATCAGGATTTCGTTGCCGTCAATAATGCCGGGCAATGCAATAAGGTTACATTGCACCATTGATTTTCCTTCTTTGTTTTATATAGGACGAATGTATATCAAGAGATAAAAACGCGCAATTTTCTCCGTAGAAAATGTTAAAACATATCAATCAAACGATCGAGCGTCCGCCAATATAAAAATGCAATAAAAACAGGGGGGTCATGTATCATGTAAGAACAAGCCAATCCGTTGAATGACGTCACGTTTTAATTTGACACGTCACAGATAGATTTACCCCATTCTACTTTCGCTTTACTGTCTATGTCAATTATAATTAAATATCTCAAACAAACACTAATCAATGTCTCAAATACATCATTTGGCTGAATTATAGGTATTTTTGGTATCCTCCTTTTCACTGGGTGTGAAAAATACGGTAGTGCGCCCTAATGAACCGCATATTCACAACCTTCTTCACTTTTCTGAAAAACGCGGGTTGTGACATATGAGGCACAACAATGCTCAAAATCCAAACCGTGATCTTAAGCATCATTAAGCTTGAATGTTCTCTATTGTAAATGTCTGCAAACATATTCAAACGTTTGATTTAGGCACTACTGTTGTCGGCGCATGTTTCTGCCAATTCTTACCCGACTTTCAGAAACAAATTACATATTGTAAATAAGTAGTTTAATTTCACTAAACAGACTTTTTAGTGGAACCATATAAGTACATTACCTTTCAAATCGGTTGGCAAATAAACAAATCACATTCGAAAGCTGTTTTTAATAGGGTATTTACAATTCAAAATTCTACTCCATCAAACATTTAGGAAATATCTTTTTTCTTCAGAATTTCGATCAGAAAATGATACTTATATGTTAATTTAAGACACCTTGAACGTTTTATCGTAATATAAAACTAGCCAAAGTTATTTAGATTTTCGTATTTTCTGATGCCCCAGTATCGAACAATGCAGCTGAACAATGCGGTTACATGAGAAAATCTTATCAATAAGTCATCAATAAGTCTGCTGAACACTATTTATTTCTCAACTGATTTCAACAGTAAGGTGTTGTTTTTAGACTAATTTCTACTTCTTCTTTATTTCCCATCCGATTTTGATAATTATTTCACCCTCTTTCAAGTTTTTTAAGAGCTTTCTGTATTAAAGCTGTTTGGTTGTATTTCTACATTATCGCTAATATGTAAGCAGAGGACAAGCACATTTGTAAGTAAAGCGGCATGCATCCCTCCATAAGCTTGACACTATGTTTACAGTGTTAGAACTTAACAAAACCTTTGATAAGACGACGATAACTTTATGGTAGATAAAACTTTTTCCCCTCATAATCTATAACTTTATCGTAAATGATAGGATGTAAGTTCTAATTGTGAAAGAAGTTGCTGTTTTCCTACTTCCTGTGCTTGTTGGTTTGTTCCTGTAATTCCTGTATTCCTAAACGTCTTGCCTGTTTTGACATCGCGAACCGGTTTGGTTATTTTGTTTAAAGTTCTCCGGCATGTTTTGTTTCATGAACATATTTATGTTTATTTAAATCGAAATCAATACACAACAATATATATTTACAATTCACGCATTGCAATATTTGTGAAAAGCGAGAATAAGATTTTATTTGATGACGTAGAAAACTTTGAACAGGTATATTAATCCACAGGTAAATGTATTTATCAAATATCTGGCAATAGTTGTGTAGCAATACAAATCAGATTTACCTCATTTCCCCGAGCAGTCTCGCAGTGGTAAAAGTATCTACGTCATGCAACATAAATTGACAAGGTATATTAATCCACAGGGTACATGTATTTATCAATTATCTGGCAATATAGCTGTGCAGCAATAACAATTCAGATTTACCTCATTTCCCCGTGCAGCCAGGCAGTGGTAAAAGTAGTATCTACGTCATGCAAATAATACTGATTTTACACACATCTTAGAAGCTGTTTCACTCCGGGACTATCAAGAAATGCTCATATTACGTTTTAGAGTTAAATGTGTTATATCGATAATACTTCAAAAAGGATGGCCATTCATCTTAAGCAAAACGACTGTTTATACAGATATCATGCATTTTTCATGGATCGCCAACTATGATGTATCATGTAGCTAGTATCCCGTGGAAAATAATCCTGCATCCTAGATTTAAAGAGGAACGTCGAACAGGAACTGGAAGCATATACAGAACACCGTTTATCCAAAAACACGCATACAGAACAAACAAAACAAAGGAAGGACAGATAGAAGTTCAGTATAGACACCACAAACATAGAAGGGTTGGCAGTAGCGGTGCCGCCTTGGAACGGTGTGGTTAAAAGGCCGCTTGGGTTTAAACCTAGGGTTCATCAAACCCACTCTTACCCTATATCAAACCAATATACGGAAGAATCTCCGCCAGGCTGTAATATTCTCTTAGAAACTAAGGGCATTAAAATCTATGCAGTTAAACTGCTGTATACGTGTTTTACATACTCTTTGTGTTAGCATCACGATACTCCATGTTACACGTGCCTTCTCGTCAGAAACATGTTTTTTCGCACGTTAGACGTTTAAAGGAGTACACTCAGGCTTTTCAAAGGGGGTCTAGAGGTCCGACTTATAAATGACAAAATATATATTTCTATTTAAAAGCGCCTAAACATAATGAATGAACCTAAAAATACCCCCTTATTTACAAGGAAATTCATTCTGTACATTAATACGTCCAATCCTAGGTACGCACCAGTGTTAATTTTCAGCTATTTATGCCTGATTCCGTCCTAGCTATATGGTGTATTCGAAATTTAAACCTTAACAATATGGTTCGAACATCATATTTTGATGGATATAAGTGTTTTATCATGAATTGGAACATTTTTATAATTTAAGATATTTCTAGAAAAATCCTGATGTACTCCCTTTAATGTAGCTTCAGATTAAAACAAATGTTGTTCCTGTTGTAATTTTTGTTGACAGCATTTCCGTTTGCAGTTATGTTTTTTTTTTCCACGGGTGTCATGTACCAGCATTGTTATGGCGAATCGGATCTGGTTAATTCTGATTTGTTTTGATAATGAACCACTATCATCTGATTCCACGGAAATTAATTGCTTTATCGTTTAATCCGTGTCATCAACCGCATGTTGGGTGTTTAAACGACCATATATTACAGGAGTTATTGCCGCGGCAGCGTGTCGTAAATAATATCTGTATGAAGAAGTTCAACGAACTTTCTAAAAATCACCATTTCCGAGAGCGCAATCCCTATTTCTGAGAAAGCATCGAAAGAGGTCAAAATGTAGTGTCAATATCGCATCATTAGAAACCGTATGCATTTTCTCTCTCCGAATTACGAGGAATATCAAATTATTTAGATAACAATCTCGATGTTAACAGGATTTGTCCACACAATTTAAATATGCATTGCATTGCTATGACTTCAAACTCCAGAAAACGACTATTTTGAACAGTTAAATGAATACTTAATTGGAAAACATTTCAGCAAAACATTGTTTTCTGACCTTTTCTTGTAAAAAATGAGTCTTGTAAATTGTGTTCATTATAACATTTATAGATTTTAGAAGCCCATCCAATTTATATTTTCTCGGTTTTAATAAAGAGACACACGGCAACCTTGATTGGTTTCAACTCGCGGCGTCCCGCAGCTTGCATTTTTGCAATCATCACTATAAATTTTAAAAATATTTCAAAGTAAATTGTTTTTGTATATTATTTTTAATGCTGATTTTATTGCACGACTAATAATTATATTTATTACATTTTTATCGGCGAAAGATTGGGATTTCTCAGTGAAAGAATACTCATAACCGCTAAATATTAATAACTAACTCCGAACACATAACTAACTAACTACGACGTTGAGTTATGACGTCAATAAAGAGTTGCTGACGTCAACGTCATCCTTCATTCAATGGCAGGCTTGTGTTGTTTTTTAACTCACTCGCTTACGCTCGTTCGTGAAAAGAACCACACGCCTATCATCTCGTGAAGGATTTCCATATAAGCGATCCCAGCTGTTAAATGATCTCTATTTAAACCTAGATAGAACCATTTAACGAAGAAAGCATGACACACACTTTTATTTCATTAAAAGTAAGCAAGCTTAACATGATACTGGAATAATAAATCTAGATTCTAATTTAAATGCTTGATAGCAACTTGATAACAACTTGATAACAACTTCAAGTCTGGCGTGTGTCCCTTTAATAGCGGTGCTTTTCCATAAGAATAGCTGCAAATCTGGGCCCGTATTCATAAAGCTTTTTAGCAATATCTTAATTAAAATGTTATCAATTTTTTAAATACCTTTTAGGCTATATCGATTAAAGACGTTTTTCTTAATATTGCTTATAAGGTTATGGATAAATAAAACGTACAGCTAAATATTTATCTTAAAATAGATGGTTTGTAGAGTCCCTGAGAGGTTAATAAGGATATTTAAAAATATGTAAAAATCTTAAATTTTAACATTTTCTACTTAAGTTGATTTATGAATACGGGCCCAGGTCCGTTACAAACACAAAGTCATGGCTGGTGGCTTGTTCACGTAACTACGACTTGGGAGTCACGTGCATATACCTATCAATAACAATCGCAGCTTAAAGGGACTGGAGGCGATCTAGAAGAAACAATTGTCAATGCAAATTCGAGTAAAACGATGAAACTAGTTTTCAGATACATATGCAATAAGCAACATACAAGAATCGATTTAATTATTGTAAATGTAATGGTTTGGTTAGGAAAAGAAGACGACTCGGCTAGTTTTCGATGCATACATTATTCATGTCGATAGATGTGATGCTTGTTATATGATATATGATGCTATTATCTACACATTTATTTAATAACAAATACAACTGCTAGCCGTATGAATCCCATATTAATCAATATTGATGATTTAATGACACAAATACACAGAGTTGTACGAATCCCATATTAATAAATATTGATGATTTAATGACACAAATACACAGAGTTGCACGAATCCCATATTAATCAATATTGATGATTTAATGACACAAATACACAGAGTTGCACGAATCCCATATTAATCAATATTTTATGATTTAATGACACAAATACACAGAGTTGTACGAATCCCATATTAATC
Source organism: Cyrtodaria siliqua (assembly GCA_037043455.1). Taxonomy (NCBI): domain Eukaryota; kingdom Metazoa; phylum Mollusca; class Bivalvia; order Adapedonta; family Hiatellidae; genus Cyrtodaria; species Cyrtodaria siliqua. Next base: position 47,032 of record JAWPHD010015691.1, on the reverse strand, counting down.
AATATTGATGATTTAATGACACAAATACACAGAGTTGCACGAATCCCATATTAATCAATATTGATGATTTAATGACACAAATACACAGAGTTGTACGAATCCCATATTAATCAATATTGATGATTTAATGACACAAATACACAGAGTTGTACGAATCCCATATTAATCAATATAGATGATTTAATGACACAAATACACAGAGTTGTACGAATCCATGCATATTAATCAGCATTGATGATTTAATGACACAAATACACAGAGTTGTACGAGTCCCATATTAATCAATATTGATGATTTAATGACACAAATACACAGAGTTGTACGAATCCCATATTAATCAATATTGATGATTTAATGACACAAATACGCAGAGTCATAGTGTTTTCCAGATCAAAAAGTCGGAAAGCGTTTTCTTAAAAAAAGTGGGATGAAACTTAAGCATATTATGAGGGGTTTCTCTTGCATTTGTATTTGCCCCGATTATCTTCCAGCTGTCCTCCAGTCTCTTTCAGTTAATGATATGATTTACAAATATATGCAGGATGTTTTGCAATCAAGGTCTAGTTGCAGATCACATTTAATTTCCCCCCTGTTTTCCCTTGAGGTTTTAAGGTATTAGTGCGTAGAGGAGTTCATAGGCTGCTCATTTTGTAGTCATTCAATTCATAGATAGACTTGTCCCAATCAAAATAAAGCAAACATACCAATACTGTGTACGTTGTCGGGGCAAAACAATAATCTATAATAACGTGATAATGCCAGTCGTCTGCTAATACCACTGTAGCAATAAGCTCATAAACCGTATCGTCTGTTTTATTCTGTTATTAATTAGTGTTGTTATTATTGTTTAAATACAAAAACGAGGCCTACATGAGTGTCTGATATGAAAAATATATGTGGGCACATGACTTAATTACTTTCAGGTTTGAATCCAATAAACATGTATATATGAAATATTTGTACATACAACATCTTCAAGTTAATATTTGTAATTGAATGTTAAGATCATCTATATTTTACTAGTTAAACAGTAGTTTCTGAGCTATTAAGTATTTATCGAAGTAATAATAATAATTCAATGTAATTATATATGTGTTATATACATTATAAGTATATGAGGTGTGTACGTGATTAACTGTGGTGAGGGACATTGGTCGTTATATAAAATGCTCATTTTGTAATATTTCAGTACTTCATACATTTGGTAAATAATGGAAACTATTGTCAGATGATAATGAAACACGAATAATGCAAACACTTGTCATATTATAATGAAAACGTACGAAAGAAATTTAGAAATCGTCGAACACGATAAATACAAAATATATTGCAGTCTCTGTTTGATTGAGACTGTTCATGAACGGTTAGTGAAAAGTTCTTGCTACCATTCACGCCCTCTAGCCCCAGGGTTGAGCAGAACTCAATATTTAAAATGCAAAAGTACATACATTTGAGCCATCCCGAAGATGGTATGCATATGACGGTGAACATGGAACCTTCAATGAGATGTTTTCATACCATTCCATGGCCAGCGGCGTATGGTCCCAGTTTCTAAGAAAACGCTTTTCCCTAAACGAGAAATAAACAAAATGGAATTTAGCTGGGAACAGAGAAAACGAAGCCTGCGTATCACAGGTAACAGTCAACAGACTAAATTAAAAAGCAGGCAACATATCCTAAGTGTGATTAAACAATACTCAGAACCTTTAAAGGCTGGAGTAGTGGAACCACCTATTCGAAATTCAAGTAAGAAACCAAAAGTATTTGAGATATCTGTAAATATCAGGCCCAGCGATCTCCAAAGATCGGAATGAATAACAGTTCTGATTGCAAGCACGGGGAGACGTTTTACCGCCGCCACACTGCACAGGCAACACTACTGTGATATATAAAACAGTATGAAAGGAGAAATTTGGAAATCGTCGAACACGATAAATACAAAAACCATTGCAGTCTTTATTGCGGTTTGATTGAGACTGTTCATGAACGGTAGTGAAAAGTTCTTGCTACCATTCACGCCCTCTAGTCCCAGGTTGAACAGAACTCAATGAAGTGTGGAACCTTGAAACACGAACAGTTGACGTGTCTAGTTACGACGGAGGACACATGTAATACATTAAGTAAATGTCGGATTATTTGGTTCTGGCAAAGCTAATGAGCCTGACCATAGCAAGAAAGGCAGTTGCAACTAATAGTGGCCAGCCAGTTCATAATTCAGCTGGTAAACAACCGATAAAAGTTTGTAGTAATATTCCCCCAATCCATGAAATTCCCGGCACGGCACGTTATTAAGATAGGCACCTGATATAAAGCTGTTTGAAATCCCATTGCTATCTATAATACGTCAAGAAAAGTGCTTGTGTACCAGATTTAATTTGCAAATCAATTAATTAGATGTTCTTGATGGTGTTAATATGTAAATATCACAACCTCTTGAGGGTACCAGTGGATATAATCAACCCGAGAATGTAATATCGACCGAGGCGATAGCCTCAAGAGGATGTGATATTTATTTTATTATACCGAACAAATACTCCTATGGGAAATCGCATTAACAAGACAGGTATTTTTGAACATATTTATCAGTGAGCTTTTCAAAAAGCTAGCGGGATGATATTTCGCGCTATCACCCGCTATGACGCGTTGAGGGTCAGCTATGAAGCGTTGAGGGTCATAGCGCGAAATATACCTCACATAAAACGCCCACTACAATTTGTAATGTATTACTATCAGACCCGAGGGTGATAGTATATACAGGGTGATAGTAAACAAATTATCACATGCGCAGCTTTGATGCACGTTGGTGTGCGAATTGATTTAGTGACGTCATCGGCTCAGTATGGCGAAATTCCTATTTTTAACTCATCATAACTTCAAAAGTAATTTACCGATTTCAGTAAACTACCACTCGTTTTCTTAGTTACGCTATTCCAATCCAACGATATTACTTTCGTAGTAACGTTTTGAAAAAAAAACAAAAAAACAAACAAACCAAATCCTTCAAAATTTCAATCTTTACAACCTTATCAACGTAACATCAATCAGTCATATCACATCACATTGTGCTGTTTAGTCGGTGTGGTCTGGTGGTACCGTGCTCGTCTTATTATCAAAAGGATGCGAGCTCGAAATGCCGACACGGAACATTGCGCTTCCGTTGAAGGGGACGTTGACGTCAACCAGACAGTCCATGAACTCGAGTTATTCATCCGGGCATATAAAGGAACCATAGGAAAATACCCGATTTGAAGTTTATGGTGATTTTCGGTAACTATGTATCCTATTATACAGGAGCTTCCCAGTGGTTAGCATGGAAGCACGATAGACTCTGAATCCGGAGGTAACTGGTTCCAACCACTGGGTTTCTACCACCGTCCTGTCTGTGTCCTTAGGCAGGACGCGTCCCTTAGTCTCGTCCGTCAAATGGGGACGTAAACCGGGCGTTCATGTTTATCGGAGTCTATATTTCGAGCAAGTTTAAGATCCACAGGCATCTTTCGTTAGTAACAGTTCCGTCTCCTACATGATTGTAACATGTGTTGCCTAATTATCAATGTATTCATCTGTAGTGTTACGGGTAATTCCTTTTCCATGCATACGTGATATCCATACTCATTAAGTAATACATTGTAATACTAATAATTATAATGTGTAAGAAAAACCTGCCAAACTTTTTCTTTCAGTAATGCCTGAAAAGAACTAATACACAGTTGGTTAGGAACAGTTTCCATGTGAAGACAGTCTGCATAAGGTAAGATAACACTATTGGTTTGGGGCTTCTGATTGGTTGAAAAAAACATAGGGCCTATTAGGGCATACAATCAGATTGTAAGGTAGATTCTAGATTCTGATGGGATTAAATTACCCAAATCATAACAAATCCACATAAAACATCAAACTATTATATTTCTATCATAAAACATGTTCAGTTAGGATATTTTGACTGAAATTTTGCATTTTTATGGATACGATTGTACTGAGGGTATATGTGCAAAATGTAAAAAAAATCCTTTACTGCCATTCTGGGGGTGACCACCTTTAGTGAAGTATTAGAGGCTGAAAACATCAGATTACCCCCAATTTGCTGGTCATTTTTGACTATCTCTAAGATCACTTGGGACACCGACTCGATACCATTGAATCAACGTCTGTTCGTGGAACGGTCATCGTCTGTTAAAAACATGCAGTCGCTTAAGAGTTCTTGTTTTGAAACACCCAGAAATGTTGTAATTGAAATACAAGAATCCTGACACTGAGTGTAAAACATCCACGGTAAATGTGTATTTATGTTACTTATCCTGCTTGCATATTTTTTTCTTCAAAAAATATAATTTAACTTCGTCTTCTTTTTTTACATGTAAATATTTATTTTTTTCGTTTAAAATACCATTTAAGAAGCTTACGCAATATAATTTTACCAAATCAACAATCGCCATTTAAAAAATGATCATATTATTGCGATATTACAAAAGAAGAGTGGTCAAAATGCAAGTATTGATGGAATAAATCGTCATTTACAGAGGCGGAAAATGGGTAAATCTTCGACAGCTTATTTATTTTATATGCAATTATAACGTGCTATTATACCGGGATATTTCTGCACGTTTTATACTGTATTTCACTATTATCAAGGTCTTCAGGTCTACAGTGGAGCCACTTCACTGAATTCAGATTTAATATCCGATGTACCAGTTACTAAGAAACGACTTGGACAGTCGTACTTTTCACAATGGATATACTTTACACATTATTTACGAATTCTTACGTGAACATTTTAATTGCTCAGGGAACCATGGCGACATACAAATGCTACTAGTGAGCAGTTACCTTAGTTGAATTTGCCAGTGGCATTAACCACCTTTGTTGTTATAATGGTAATGAGAGAATCATTTACAGAGCACTTGAAATAAACGATAAAACTGGGAAGAAAGGGTACCGAACGAAACTATTTAAAGGGATTATTTCCCAGTAGATGTTACCTCAGATAATAATTTGAGTATTACAAGACATAATCAGACTAAAACGTAAAATAGAATGTTCTACAAACACAGGTGAAACAACCGGAAGTGATCATAATAAATTACATAAGGCTGTTTTTGGGTGCTACTACTGTGTGGATGGTTTTTACCTTGTATAACATTGTGCAGAAACCGTAAAACAGAAATCGTGAAAATACAGACAGCTAGAACTCAATCCATTTTCTGGACGGACTGCATTCCGTATGGTGTTTCATGGGGGACTTTCACCATGACATGGTGTTGAACGGGTGGTCAGCTTTTAACGCTCGTATATATTTAGCACGGACAAAGCTCTGAGCAAACACTGGCGGTGTTCAATAATGGTACAAAGGGTCTTCAAGCTTACTCGTTTACGAAGTTCAAAGAGTACCTTTTCAACGGAAAAATCGTGAGTTTCGCTTTTTCCCCGTTTCGAGAAAATCTGCCTCATTCACAACCTACGGTTGTTGTTGTAACTATTACTCAGAAAATTCAGAGAGTAATTTTTTCTGATTTTTTTCTCATTTATTCCCCGTTTCCAAAAAATATTGGCCTCTCTCACAACATCCGGTTGTTGTTGTAATTATTACACGCATTTGTAACGATGATTTTTATTATAACTTACGTTAGATATGTGTTTATGACTGGTGCCAGTGTTACAAAACTATATGCGTTCTGATCCTTGAGGCGCTGTTAAGGGATCTGTACATGGTTTATGTATGAATATTATCAGTAACTACAATTCTGCCTCTTTCTCATTGCCGTGACCGAGTGAATAGCACGTTTCATTCTGAATCCGGTGTTCACGGGGTCGAGTCTCACTGGCGCCACTGTGTTACTTTGGTGTGTCATTTGGCAAGATACTTCTCATAGACTCGTCCGTCGGAACTGGCGGTCCCGTGTATCAGAATCTATCCTCAGAGTACATTCAAGAACTATATGAATCTATCGATAGTAAGAGAGTGACATGGTTCCTGATTCCTGTAACTCGAAATAACCTAAACAATGTGTAGATGAGCTGTTAAACAACAATTCAAGTTAAGTCAAGAGCTGTCTCGTTGGAATTACATTGCTTTGGCATTTACTAATTCAACTGTAACTGATAATGACCAACAATGCAGGTACATTTACTTATGATTCATAACATATTCATAAAATATTGGATTGTCAAACAGACGTTGACCGTTTGCACCAACAGACGTTTGCCGTTCCAATCAGACTGTGACCGTTTCATTTTTTCCTTTTATTCTATACACAAATGACGGTTTATTTTCACATGCACATAAGTATCTGACAAAGCCAAGAGTACGCACTATGAGGTATACCCACACCTTTCATAAAACACTTTTATTTTCAACGACGATGTTCCAGTTGTGTTGTATTTAATAAAATATCCGAAATATTTCGTCCCATGGCCCTTGAAAATGCTTCTATGAGCATAAAAAACGGTTCTAGATAGACTGATTTACTAAAAAAGTAATGGTATGAGATCACTTACGTCAACCGACGGAATCCAACAGCAACATACGTGTGTCTTTTTGTAAATATAGTTTACGCAGACGTTGGCCGTTCCACGAACAGACGTTGATTTAATGGTATCGAGTCTGTTGTCCCGTGTGAAGATAGTTCTTTAAAATATGTTAGGGTTTTTCATCCGTTTGGATATTGGAATAGGGATTGTAGGCCAAAAGCCTATAATGGAGGCCTATGGGAAATTCAATAGTGGTATCTGACCATGACCCCAAACCTTGGAACCATATGTAAGAATGCCGGAAACCACTGTATCCAATACTCTGAAGAACTCGCGAAAATCAAAACAACCAGCCGTCTAAGTTGCAGTTTTTATGGGATGACGAGTTGTCCGTCGTCCGTCCGTCCGTCCTTCGTCCGGTAACGTTTGCCTTGTGAACACTCTAGCACCTTCACTATTAATCGGATCCTTACCAAACTCTGCCAGTGTCTTTATATCAATGACAGCTCGAACAAGTACGAAAAACAGCCATATCGGATAAGTATTACCGGAGTTATGGCCCTTGATTTGCTGAGAAATGCCACATGTTGCCTTGTGAACACTCTAGCACCTTCATTTATTATTAATTTTGATTCTTATCAAACTTGCATAAATTGTTGATAGAATGCTTGAACAATTCAGCAATTAGGGCTTCTATACAATTAAAACTATACACGACTAACTATACACGACTAACTATACACGAGTGTTTTGCCACTGACTGTTCCAAGGCGGTAGCCCTATTGTCGAACCATTTTGTGTTTGTGACGTCATATGCCTTTATTCCTTAATAAATTCCCATTCATGTTTATCTCTTTGCGTGTTTTTGGGTTTACTATACACTACTCAACTTTTATAATCGGTCACCCAGGTTTTTTTTAAAATAACACGAATACTAAAAACTGCAAATCACCGAAACATATACCAATATTTTATTAAGTTTATCAACAAGGTTTTAGTCCAATCAAGGCAAATTAAGTTTTATAAATCGCTAGCGATATTTGTTAAACGACGCCGGTTAAAATTTCAAATGAAAATATGAATTATTAAAAAATATATAATTCTTTGAAAGGTGACCGATTATACAAGTTGAGTAGTGTATTCTGTGAAAGCTGCATTTCCTGTTCGATGTTTTACTTATTCTAATAGAAAGGATGATTTGATGAGTATGTAGCTTTAAGCTTATCTGTTTGAATGCGGCTTCACAAGGCATGAAACTAAACTTGCATTACACGGGATGTTAAATCTCAGTTCTATGTGTATTAAAGCGTTTTTATTTTATTTTGCCTTTCATGAAGTTTCGTTTGCCTTTTCTTGCCATTTGTTCATGATATCCTTTATAATATGATCAATGCATTCTTATTCCACCGATATCTGTTTTATCTAGGACAGTGAGACGTGTTATTTGCGATAACCTGATAATGACAACAATGTGAATATGTGTTCTCATAAAACTGTAAAATTAATAGGATTTCTGTGGCCACGCTGTCATCAACTGTATAATAAAACTGAAATTAGAAATAATGCACGATGAATGGTATTACGCAGATTATAGTTTATAACTAATGAGTTTTCTGCCAATGTTCTGCAATGAATGTTATGCAATTCAACAAGGCGTCTTTCTAGGTCTGTCTGATGTTTCGAACCATTTTGCTAATTAGATAGGAACTAGTTTTATATGTTATATACAGATAGGAACAATGTAACGAATCAATATGCAACAGTGAATTGAGTATATATACATATTTACATATTTGCTAATTCATTTCTTGGTCCCGCCTTAATTCCATTAAGCGATGGGAAAGCTTATATTAGCAGGATTTTATAACGGATATTTCAACAATAAAACATGTTGCATATAATTAAATAACATTCTGTGTTTTATTATTTTTGTTCGCCTTACTTTATGTTTAAATATAATATTGGTGCAATATAGTCAACAGTTGATAATATGCAAACACAATGTGCTTGCAGGCGCGTAGCGTGCCATACTCATTTACTCAGGTGAGTAAACTTTTCAAACGAAGGCTAAAAAATAAAAAGGCCTAAGGGGGGAAGGGAGGGGGGGGGGGGGGGGGGGGGGGCGACATGCTGACCCTAAAATGCACCAGAAGTCAAGTACGAGCGTTTATTTTTTTAAAAATTCCCGGGGAGGCCCCCCCGACCCCACCAGCGGGGACAACCCCCTCCCGCACCTACCCCAGTGAGTAATTGAGATTTTGGTCACGCTACGCCCCTGGCTTGTTACTAGTCGTATATAATTAATATTAATGATTGAACAAATGCAAGTTATGTAAAAAAAACTTACGAACCCGTACGCAAAAGAAACTGTGCTTGTAGCAGTCTGAATATGTCGACAACTGTTCACATGTCCTATAGTGGGATGATATGGATGGTCTGGTTCGAGTCGTAGTAGGTGCCAAGAAGTGATGGAATATCCATTAAGCAATCTCTTTCAAGGCTATCCCAGTTTATGTTGTCTGGCATGGATGGGACGCTGTTTGCATTTCAAGTCTATCCCAGTTTATGTTGTCGAGCATCGATGGGGCGCTGTATGTATTTCAAGTCTATCCCAGGCCAGTTTATGTTGTCTGGTGTGGATGGGACGTTTTTTGTATTTCAAGGCTATCCGAGTTTTTGTTGTCTGGCATGGATGTTACGCTGTTCGTTTTTCAAGACTATCCCAGTTAATGTTGTCGGGAATGTATGGGACGCTGTTCTTATTTTAAGGCTATCCCAGCCAGTTTATGTTATCTGGCTTGGATTTTTCAAGACTATCCCATGTTATTTTTACAGTCATGGATGGAATGCTGATCGTATTTCAAGACTATCCCAGTTAATGTTGACGGGCATGGATAGGACGCGGTTCATATTTAAAAGCTATCCCAGTTCAGTTTATATGTAACACGCCCATTCATATTTGCCATTCGTTACCTGTGTCATGTATACACTCATTTCCTTATAAGGCTGCATTGATTTTTCTTTTAACTCAGTACATGTTTACGTTTATTTTCATTTAACTCAGTGCACGGGTATATTTATTTTCGCTTAACTCAGTGCACGGGTATATTTATTTTCGTTTAAGGTATATTTATTTTCATTTAACTCAGTGCACGGGTATATTTTATTTCAGTTTAACTCAGTGCACGTGTATATTTATTTTAATTTCACTAATTTTCACGGTTACTTTCATAATCGCTTAACTCAGTCCTCGGGTATATTCATTTTTAGCTTATACTAAGTCCGAGTTTCCTTGGGCGTTGTGATGAAAGGAGTATACGAAGCAGATTCGGATTGCCTACATAAGTACTCAGGCTGAAAAAGCTAGTACCAGTACCAATTATACTATAAAAGACTGCATTAGTATCATTTGCCACCAAAAAACCAAAAAATTCTATCAAACAACAACAAGAACTACAGCAACAGCAAACAACAACAACAAAATACAACGAAAAAAAATCACAACAATAAACTACAACAACAACATGATTTAGGAAAAGAATGTAATGTATTTTATATAAAATTTAACACTAACACGTTATATTTACATTTAATTCATATGAAACTCTTTTTGTAATTTACTTCATTATGTTTATGCTTCATCCCCGTAATGGACATTACAGCTGTCATGTACAGTTGCCATTATCCGGGATAATGAACGGTTTCCATACTTTCCGGATACAAGTCATGGGCATGAAGCTTATAATTCTTGTCATTATCAAGCTTTGATTTAAAGGAACTAATTGCCTGTAACGCGTTGTTCTGTCATTATTTTCAGTTTAAAGTAGCGCAATAGCTCTGCTCAATTTCCGTCTCATCAGATTGGTACGAACACCTAGATATCAAGCTGTATGGATAAATTTAGATATGTTTATAAAAAAATACATTAGAAAGATAAAAGTCCCCTGGTATAAAAATAATAGTTCAGCTACATATGTTTCTACTTGTACTCTACTAGATTAATAGAAAAATAGAAACTGTTGTTTTCAAAAATGACATTAGGTCAGATTGGCCAATGAGGCAGCATATTTACAACAGAAACAGAGATTCACAAGACCGTCATACATTCATCACAATACAAATAATCAGATACAATCCCATAGGGACTAGTGTATTCCAATATAGGCTAAAATAGTCAGTATTTGCATTAAGATGTTATTGATAGACAATACAAATACTCTTCTAACAATTCTCAGTGGCACAATCTACATAAAAGACATATCACTAACTTCTATCGAATCTGCGATTTTGCCAAACTAATTTTTACAAATGGAATATTGGAAAAATGATCCTTGGGCATATTCTTCGCGTAGAATAAATGTGGGCATGACACAAATATTAAATTTTTATTTTTTTTATTTCATAAAACAATGTTTGAATTTCTGAGGCTCACGTATTCGTTTATTGCTTTAAAAATAACAAAACAAAACAATAGTAGCTGCTCCGTGATTTACAGTGTATATACTTCTGGAAAACTGATTTACTAAATAAACACATCAAAACACAACTTATCGTTAAATGCATTTATTATCCGACAACTTGACACACATTTTATTGAAAACAATCGTTTATTATTATTATTATTATTATTATTATTAAGATGATTATTATTATTATTATTATTATTATTATTATTATTCATGATCACGTTAATCCACCACTTGCTCTGAGGGGTTACGTGTAAAAAGCCACAGATCTCCATACACCGCTCTGTTGTGAACGTTGAGGTGCAGTTCGACGCCAGTAACGTTAACGGCGACCCATTTTAGAGATAGCATTTTCTAACGGTCCTGTTTTATGGTAATTAACTCGGTATCATCGGGACGAATCATATTAATATTGAGTCGGTTATACCTACCACGTGATGCTACTTGCATGGCGATTACCATACCATTATGCAATTCTATAAAAAGAAAGATGAGACCTCTCGGTATTTGGATGACATATTGAACAATGACAATCCTTTCTTTTCTACTAAAAATAATTAATAAAATCTATGCCAAGAGAGATCATTTTAATTTTGGTATTGTTAATTATCCCCATTTAGATAGGGATCTCATTTAGATGGGGATGTTCCTGGAGCTACTTCTTATGGGATCTATGTTTCTCAACTTTTTCTTTTTTCTAGAGCTTGTAATCGTGTTGAGGAAACACTTGTATAACGAAAAAGCTTCTCCAGCAGGGCTACCGTTGCCAACTTACCATAAACTTCGGTGATGTGATTTATTAACTTCGTGAGATCCTTGGTCATAATCACTTTCATACAATCTTTATTAAACGTACTGCATGTTTAGTGGTTGACCCATTTACAAATCGCCACTATGCTTTCCTCCTTGATTGTGCGATGACGTCTACCTTAATCCTTAAGGGACGGTAGAGTTTGATGTTTGTCTTTTAATCTTGTCTTGTCGTACCCTTAACGGGTTGTTCTCTTGTTGCTCTGGCTTCTGCCAAGTCAATGAGTACTTACTTTGTGGCTTTCTAGGTTTCTGTTTTTTATATTTTATATACAGGATCATTTATGTGTTTTACTTATATTAATACTGCCTTGTTTGTTAGAGATTTTAACCTGGCGCGGATATCTTTATTTACACTGTCCCGTTTATTGACATGACAATAGGGTAAGAATGAGGTTTGGTGCACCTTAGAACCTGGTTTAAACTCACAGCGGCCTTTTTTTTGCCACTGACCGTTCCAAGGCGGTAGCACTAGTGTCAACCCTTTTGTATTTGTGATGTCTTACCTTGCTTTTTATTCATCTTTAAAGTTGTTCATTGTTTCTGCGTGTGTTTATGGTTGACTGTCGTCCTTGAATGCTATTTTTCCTGTTCGATTTTTATATCTACTTTTACAAGATGTTCGTTACACAAGTACACGCTATCTGGTAGCGTCATTTTTACGTCATTTTTTAAGTATATTATACGCGTACTTCTTTTGGGTCCGTGAAGTAAGCACACCGCTCAGCAATCAACATTCAGCTCAACCAAATGCTGATCTGGCTCAGCATGCTAGCGCGACATACCAGATCAGAATTCGTTGTATTTGAGTTAAAGCCAATGCTGATCTGGCTCAGCACCCCAGCGCGACATACCAGATCAGCATTCATTTTATTCAATTTTAGGCCAATGCTGATCTGGCTCAGCATGCTAGCGCGACATTCCAGATCAGTATTCGATTTATTTGAGTTAAAGCCAATGCTGATCTGGCTCAGCACCCCAGCGCGACATACCAGATCAGCATTCATTTTATTCGATTTTAGGCCAATGCTGATCTGGCTCAGCATGCTAGCGCGACATTCCAGATCAGCATTCGATTTATCTGATTTTAAGTCAATGCTGATCTGGATCAGCACCCCAGCGCGACATACCAGATCAGCATTAGATTTATTTGATTTTAAGTCAATGCTGATCTGGCTCAGAACCCCAGCGCGACATACCAGATCAGCATTCATTTTTTTCAATTTTAGGCCAATGCTGATCTGGCTCAGCATGCTAGCGCGACATACCAGATCAGCATTCGATTCATTTGATTTTAAGTCAATGCTGATCTGGATCAGCACCCCAGCGCGACATACCAGATCAGCATTAGATTTATTTGATTTTAAGTCAATGCTGATCTGGCTCAGCACCCCAGCGCGACATACCAGATCAGCATTCATTTTTTTCAATTTTAGGCCAATGCTGATCTGGCTCAGCATGCTAGCGCGACATTCCAGATCAGCATTCGATTTATTTGAGTTAAAGCCAATGCTGATCTGGCTCAGCACTCTAGCGCAGCATACCAGATCAGCATTCGTTATATTTGATTTTAAGTCAATGCTGATCTGGATCAGCATGCTAGCTCGACATTACAGATCAGCATTCGATTTATTTGATTTTAAGTCAATGCTGATCTGGGTCAGCACTCTAGCGCAGCATACCAGATCAGCATTCGTTATATTTGATTTTAAGTCAATGCTGATCTGGATCAGAATGCTAGCTCGACATAACAGATCAGCATTCGATTTATTTGATTTTAAGTCAATGCTGATCTGGATCAGCAACCCGGCGCGACATACCAGATCAGCATTCGATTTATTTGATTTTAAGTCAATGCTGATCTGGCTCAGCACCCCAGCGCGACATACCAGATCAGCATTCATTTTTTTCAATTTTAGGCCAATGCTGATCTGGCTCAGCATGCTAGCGCGACATTCCAGATCAGCATTCGATTTATTTGAGTTAAAGCCAATGCTGATCTGGCTCAGCACTCTAGCGCAGCATACCAGATCAGCATTCGTTATATTTGATTTTAAGTCAATGCTGATCTGGATCAGCATGCTAGCTCGACATTACAGATCAGCATTCGATTTATTTGATTTTAAGTCAATGCTGATCTGGATCAGCACTCTAGCGCAGCATACCAGATCAGCATTCGTTATATTTGATTTTAAGTCAATGCTGATCTGGATCAGCATGCTAGCTCGACATTACAGATCAGCATTCGATTTATTTGATTTTAAGTCAATGCTGATCTGGTATGCTGCGCTAGAATGCTGACCTAGATCAGCATTGGCTTTAACTATAAACAATGGAATGCTGATCTGGAATGTCGAGCTAGCATGCTGAGCCAGATCAGTATTGACTTTAACTCAAATATAACGAATGCTGATCTGGTATGCTGCGCTAGAGTGCTGAGCCAGATCAGCATTGACTTTAACTCAAATAAATCGAATGCTGATCTGGAATGTCGCGCTAGCATGCTGAGCCAGATCAGCATTGGCCTCAAATCGAATAAAATGAATGCTGATCTGGTATGTCGCGCTGGGGTGCTGAGCCAGATCAGCATTGACTTAAAATCAAATAAATCGAATGCTGATCTGGTATGTCGCGCTGGGTTGCTGATCCAGATCAGCAATGACATAAAATCAAATAAATCGAATGCTGATCTGTAATGTCGAGCTAGCATGCTGATCCAGATCAGCATTGACTTAAAATCAAATATAACGAATGCTGATCTGGTATGCTGCGCTAGAGTGCTGATCCAGATCAGCATTGACTTAAAATCAAATAAATCGAATGCTGATCTGTAATGTCGAGCTAGCATGCTGATCCAGATCAGCATTGACTTAAAATCAAATATAACGAATGCTGATCTGGTATGCTGCGCTAGAGTGCTGAGCCAGATCAGCATTGGCTTTAACTCAAATAAATCGAATGCTGATCTGGAATGTCGCGCTAGCATGCTGAGCCAGATCAGCATTGGCCTAAAATTGAAAAAAATGAATGCTGATCTGGTATGTCGCGCTGGGGTGCTGAGCCAGATCAGCATTGACTTAAAATCAAATATAACGAATGCTGATCTGGTATGCTGCGCTAGAGTGATGATCAAGATCAGCATTGACTTAAAATCAAATAAATCGAATGCTGATCTGTAATGTCGAGCTAGCATGCTGATCCAGATCAGCATTGACTTAAAATCAAATATAACGAATGCTGATCTGGTATGCTGCGCTAGAGTGCTGATCCAGATCAGCATTGACTTAAAATCAAATAAATCGAATGCTGATCTGTAATGTCGAGCTAGCATGCTGATCCAGATCAGCATTGACTTAAAATCAAATATAACGAATGCTGATCTGGTATGCTGCGCTAGAGTGCTGATCCAGATCAGCATTGACTTAAAATCAAATAAATCGAATGCTGATCTGTAATGTCGAGCTAGCATGCTGATCCAGATCAGCATTGACTTAAAATCAAATATAACGATTGCTGATCTGGTATGCTGCGCTAGAGTGCTGAGCCAGATCAGCATTGGCTTTAACTCAAATAAATCGAATTCTGATCTGGAATGTCGCGCTAGCATGCTGAGCCAGATCAGCATTGGCCTAAAATTGAAAAAAATGAATGCTGATCTGGTATGTCGCGCTGGGGTGCTGAGCCAGATCAGCATTGACTTAAAATCAAATAAATCGAATGCTGATCTGGTATGTCGCGCTGGGTTGCTGATCCAGATCAGCATTGACTTAAAATCAAATAAATCGAAAGCTGATCTGTAATGTCGAGCTAGCATGCTGATCCAGATCAGCATTGACTTAAAATCAAATATAACGAATGCTGATCTGGTATGCTGCGCTAGAGTGCTGATCCAGATCAGCATTGACTTAAAATCAAATAAATCGAATGCTGATCTGGTATGCAGCGCTAGAGTGCTGAGCCAGATCAGCATTGGCTTTAACTCAAATAAATCGAATGCTGATCTGGAATGTCGCGCTAGCATGCTGAGCCAGATCAGCATTGGCCTAAAATTGAAAAAAATGAATGCTGATCTGGTATGTCGCGCTGGGGTGCTGAGCCAGATCAGCATTGACTTTAAATCAAATAAATCGAATGCTGATCTGGTATGTCGCGCTGGGTTGCTGATCCAGATCAGCATTGACTTAAAATCAAATAAATCGAATGCTGATCTGTAATGTCGAGCTAGCATGCTGATCCAGATCAGCATTGACTTAAAATCAAATATAACGAATGCTGATCTGGTATGCTGCGCTAGAGTGCTGAGCCAGATCAGCATTGGCTTTAACTCAAATAAATCGAATGCTGATCTGGAATGTCGCGCTAGCATGCTGAGCCAGATCAGCAATGGCCTAAAATTGAAAAAAATGAATGCTGATCTGGTATGTCGCGCTGGGGTGCTGTGCCAGATCAGCATTGACTTAAAATCAAATAAATCTAATGCTGATCTGGTATGTCGCGCTGGGGTGCTGATCCAGATCAGCATTGACTTAAAATCAAATGAATCGAATGCTGATCTGGAATGTCGCGCTAGCATGCTGAGCCAGATCAGCATTGGCCTAAAATTGAAAAAAATGAATGCTGATCTGGTATGTCGCGCTGGGGTGCTGAGCCAGATCAGCATTGACTTAAAATCAAATAAATCTAATGCTGATCTGGTATGTCGCGCTGGGGTGCTGATCCAGATCAGCATTGACTTAAAATCAGATAAATCGAATGCTGATCTGGAATGTCGCGCTAGCATGCTGAGCCAGATCAGCAATGGCCTAAAATTGAAAAAAAATGAATGCTGATCTGGTATGTCGCGCTGGGGTGCTGAGCCAGATCAGCATTGACTTAAAATCAAATAAATCTAATGCTGATCTGGTATGTCGCGCTGGGGTGCTGATCCAGATCAGCATTGGCTTAAAATCAAATGAATCGAATGCTGATCTGGAATGTCGCGCTAGCATGCTGAGCCAGATCAGCATTGGCCTAAAATTGAAAAATATGAATGCTGATCTGGTATGTCGCGCTGGGGTGCTGAGCCAGATCAGCATTGACTTAAAATCAAATAAATCTAATGCTGATCTGGTATGTCGCGCTGGGGTGCTGATCTAGATCAGCATTGACTTAAAATCAGATAAATCGAATGCTGATCTGGTATGTCGCGCTGGGGTGCTGAGCCAGATCAGCATTGGCTTTAACTCAAATAAATCGAATACTGATCTGGAATGTCGCGCTAGCATGCTGAGCCAGATCAGCATTGGCCTAAAATTGAATAAAATGAATGCTGATCTGGTATGTCGCGCTGGGGTGCTGAGCCAGATCAGCATTGGCTTTAACTCAAATACAACGAATTCTGATCTGGTATGTCGCGCTAGAATGCTGAGCCAGATCAGCATTTGGTTGAGCTGAATGTTGATTGCTGAGCGGTGTGCTAACTTCACGGACTTACTTACTTCTTTTTCTATTTTTTTAAAAAACAACAACGTGTGACTCGTTTGTTATTAAAACACAGTTGCATTGTACGTTTGTTATGTAACGGACGGACATAGTCTAATTATCTTATCCCGTATTCTTTGCATTCCAGAATTGTGTTTGCGTCTTCAACACTTTTCAATAACCACCATTTCCTTTATTTGGAAATGATTATGATCATGTAAACATTAATTAGACCAATCAAAACAACATAACAGCATTATGTGTATCAATTATATAAAGCCTTCTTTAATAGTTAGTCGCGTATAGTTTTTAATTATATTAACCACATCGGGCATGATATTACAATTTGATAGTGGATTGACTATAATAGTGGTACGATATACAGCATCATGGACTCGTTACATGTGCACAGTCGCTAAAGATGTCATTTTCATTCTTCGTTTTACATAGAAAGGATGTGTCAAGAGACAAAAATGCTATTTTGGCTGCATACAAAATGTTAAAACACATATCAATCAAAAGAACAAGCGTTCTTCAATAGAAAAATACACTACACATATGGGGTTATGTAGTATGAAAGTCGAACAGGAAATGCAGCTTTCACAGAACACAGCAAACCCCAAAACACCAAAAAAACGCGATAAACATCAATAGCAATGTTAATAAGGAATAAAGGTATATGACGCAACAAACACACAAAGGGCTGACAATAGGGCTACTGCCTTGGAATTGTCAGTGGCAAAAAAGGCCGCTGGAGATTTAAACCAGGTTCTAGGATGCACAAAATCGCACACTTACGCTACTGTCATCCCAATAAAATGGGACAGTGTAAATAAAGAAATCCCCACCATGGACTATTCTCTAACCAACAAGGCATCATTAATAGGCAATATAAGTAAGAGTATGATAATGGACCTTTGGAAACGGCCGAGCACGACACATACGAAATATTGCAGTCTCGGTTTTATTGAGACTGTTCATGAGCGGTAGTGAAATATGCTAGCTACCGCTCACGCCCTCTAGTCCCGGGTTGAGCAGAACTCAATATTCATAAATCAACAGTACAGAATTTTAACCATCACGAAGATGGCAAGCATATGGTGGTGGATATAGCAATAGTTGTATCTTTATTTGATCCCCTATATCCAGCGGCGTATGGTCCGAGGATCTAATAAAAGTGTATGCCCCGAAGAGCGAAATAAACAAAAAAGAATTTAGTTGGGAGCAGCGGTTATGAAGCCTGCGTATCACAAGTAACAGCCAAACGACTAAATTAAAAAGCAGACAACATATCCTATGAGTGGTTAAACAATACCCAGAGCCTTTTATCGGCCGGAGCAGTGGAACCACCGAATCGACAATTAAGTAAGAAAACAAAAGAAATTGAAAATGTACCACCGATCACTAAATATAAGTATCGGGCTCAGCGATCTCCAAAGATCGAATGAATAACAGTACTGATTGCAAGCGCGGGGAGACGTTTTACTGCCGCCACACTGCACAAGCAACGCCACTGTGCTATACAAAAAGAGTATGATAATGGACCTTTGGAAACGGCCGAGCACGACACATACAAAATATTGCAGTCTCGGTTTGATTGAGACTGTTCATGAGCGGTAGTGAACTATGCTAGCTACCGCTCACGCCCTCTAGCCCCGGGTTGAGCAGAACTCAGTATTCATAAAAATCAACAGTACATCATTTTAACCATCCCGAAGATGGCAAGCATATGGCGGTGGATATAGCAATATTTGTATCTTTATTTCATCCCCTATATCCAGCGGCGTATGGTCCCAGGATCTAATAAAATTGTATGCCCCGAAGAGCTAAATAAACAAAAAGGAATTTAGTTGGGAGCAGCGGTTATGAAGCCTGCGTATCACAAGTAACAGCCAAAAGACTAAATTAAAAAGCAGACAAGAGATTAAACCATTGAGGACACGCCAAGACCAGATTGCAGACAAACATCAAACGTCACCGTCCTTTTGGGCTTTAGACGTCATCATAGGGTCCACAGCCTGTCCGGTCATCGCACAATTAAAGAGGAAAGCATATTGGCAATATGTAAGTGCGTCCACCACCAAGCATTTGCGTTCAAAATGATAGGGTCCTATTAAGCTCTTTTGATAATCATTTTAACAAGTTTAACAAAGTCAGTATGAAAGTGATCATGACACCTTTACTAATTCAACAAGGGGCCTGTCTAGGGGCCTGTCTATTTGATAATGTTTTAGCATTTCTACAACATATAATTATGTAACGTCGACCCGCTTTCAAATGTTACACCAGTAGCCTTTTTGTCACTGACTGTTTCAAAGATGGCACCCCTACTGTCATAATTATGTAACGTCGACCCGCTTTTAAATGTTACACCAGCAGACCTTTTGTCACTGACTGTTCCAAAGATGGCACCCCTACTGTCAACCATTTTGGGCTTGTTTTGTAGAATACTTTGCTTATAGGTATCATTGTATTTGTTGTTGTTTTAAATGCATGTTTTTTGGTTGACTGTATTCTGGGCTACATTCCCGTTCGACTATTACACCTACTGTTAAATGGTTTATATTTGTAAATGTAAAGATTATAATCACATGGAAAGACCTTTATTGCTGAAAATGATAAATAGTTGCTTAGAGCTCACTGTTAGCTTAGTTTCATTAAGCTGTTTGACAAAAAAGACGTAAAAAAGTACGAAAGCAATAAGTTAAACTGTTATTGATCAATTAACTCTGAAGTTATGAAGCTAAACCAAAATTGCAGCTCGTTTGCAGACTCATCTTTTACAATCATATTAATATTTACTGTTGCGCTGGTTGAAAGCGAACTGATGGTAAACATTGGGAAGAAAGTGTCCTGTAAGAAACAACGGTCGTGTCATGTTTACGTCATCGTGACAACATTTCTTTATTTATTTATTTTAATATTGTTTTAACACACGTGGCTTGATCTGCTATTATATTAAACTTTGTTCCTAGTTCCTACCCATATACTGCTATTTTCTCTCGGCAGAGAGTATTGACAATATTCTACTTACATTGTTTTTTTATATCGACACGCGATTCCATTCAAAATATATGGTAAATCGAAATGATAGACCTAAACTACACGGTGATAACCCCATCAGGTGATGCATTTGACCATTTTATCATGAATTAGAACATTTTTAAAATGTTACACTTTCTAGAAAAAGCCTTAAAGGTCAACTATATATTGTTAAAAGCGACGTTAACCCCCATACATACATTCATATTGATATAGTTCTTCAACAAACTATTTAAAAGACATATGTTATCTGTATTAAGTCTACAAACCCAACTAAAGGCTGGCAGGATGGAATATTAACATGTGTCTTATTTTCCCTACAGCATCATTGCAATTTAAATTAATTTCATCTTGAAGTTTCATTGGCGACCAACTAATTTGATTTGCTGAATGTGTGACATAAGTTTAGGGGTTCTCTCACAATTAATATTACCTAAGGGAAATAACTATGTTATGCCTTTGAATGCAACTGTTTATGTAAGTAAAACATTCGTTATTTTTAGTCATCTGAATAAAAGGGAACAGTGTAAATGAAGTAACCCGCCTTTGAATGGTTAGTGGAAAAAATGGCCGCTTGTGGGAGGAGTGAGGGCGGGTGGGGGTTTAAACCAATGTCTATGGTTCACCAAACCTCACTCTTACTCTATTGTCATCGCAATAAAATGATATAGTGAAATAGAGAAATCCCCACCATGCTTTGGCACGTGACATTCGTGTTTTAAAGATGATTCATATAGGGGACATATATGCATATAGGGGAGGGGAGACATATTAATACATGCTTTCAATGGACCCTGAAAACACTCTTACACATAAACCCGACCATGCGTCTTTAATGTGTTGTAATTGCATGTTCGAAGTATTATTTTGATGTTTAATGGCGTTTTTTTTTAATTAATTGAATAGATTGAGCATGATGCAGCGCCAAATACATAGTCTGATAGTTATGCTTGTATTACATTGATTCTATTGTGTCCTACATGCTAGTGTTTACGATTCGACATTGAATAGGTCTAAAACTTTTGTAAAATAATGACAAACGATGCCACTAAACATGAAATATGAAAAACAAATTATGCGTCATAAACGTGGCAATTCAAAGCAATCACATTAATAATATATATTGGCACTGATTGAATATATGGATGGAAACTATGATTCAAATCGAATAGACCCTTCTTAATATTGCCTCATGAATATTTATAACAGTTTCCAGAACGAGGCTGAGTTGGCAAACATCTCTGTAGCAGAAGCCAGCGTCCTTAGAGATAATGGCTACTTCATACAGTGACAGAGATATTTCTCTTATTCCAAATATTTCTTTTGCATTTGTTGAAAATTATATCAAAGATACCAAACAGTCATCTGGTGATAAATCCATCAGCTAAGTATATAACTATTATAGTGAAGGATATATTCAAGATCTCAAAGGTAAGAAACCATTCATTATACTGATCACATTAATTTAGGTTACTAGTACAATTTAGTGGTGAGAATCACGATTCAGTTACAACCAATTAATCTTCATTCTGCAAGCACTTCTTTTATTAGGTCTGCAAGGCCAGTGCTATTATATAAAGCATTTATTACACATCCAATTCATAGGAAATGCTATACAATGTTCTGTTGATAACAAATAACAAATAGTTCAATTCTTGGCCCTAAATTCCTGATTTTATCAAATTAGATACCCTATTACTCCCTGGGGAATCTCTGCTGGTTGGTACAGTCATACCGTGTTTCATGTAATAAACACAAAATAGTTTGAACCTATTACATCCACTTCAAATTATAACTATCAGTGTTTTTTTAGCAGTATGACTTGGTTCAAGAGTATCAGGGAAATGTTTCAGATCCCAAAGGAAAAACTAAAAGCCACATCAGTTATCAGTAAGCATATATATTTATTGTTTTTCAAATAAACAAAAAATATAGATTTCAAAAACAAATTTAAAGCCAAACGATAATACACAAGTTAAATGACGACAATTACATTAACAGTTCTTGTATTGCGAAAATAATAACAAATTTCATTTAGAATATGACACTATTGACATTTATTATTATAAAAACAAATATTTCATTTTCAGATAAACTTCCTTGTAAGAGAAGCAAATGAGCCGTCCATATCATTGGCAAATTGCTCATGCGTTATTGGATTGTCAGGAGCATGTGGACATATTGTTGGGGCCCTATATCAATTGGCCAACTATATGAAATTGGGCCTGAAGGCACTGCCTGAACATATTGCCAAAACATCCCAACCCCAAACGTGGCACACACCTAGAGGGGAAAAGATTCATGGCAAAGCCGTCCAAGACCTTGAGTTAAGTGGCTATTCAAGGTCAGGGTCATTGGGCGGAAGTATTAAATCCACCTTGTACAACCCAGTAAGAGATAGTGGGATCCACTGGAAAGACCATAACCAAACATTGAAATCTGTGGGCAAAAGAATGCTAATTCTGCCAGCTATCCGCCAGAATATATTGGACACAGTTGATACAAAGTTCGGAAAAGTTACTTTTGTAGCTTGAGTATGACCGTGAATTAAATACAAGAGATGAGGGTTGCTGTGTTTTAAGCCTTGTACAATCTATTATTACCCTTGTTCGCTGATAGACGTTTTTAAAGCACTCTGACATATGATGTTGTATTACATCAGGTGATAGCCATATTTGGATAGAACTAAAACAACATACACAAAAATTGCCCATATAACAATTTTTCTACTAACAGATGTTCTGAAACATTAAAACTTAACACTTAAATCTTGTTCAAACAAGCCAGGACGGAATCTACTAAAAAACATAAACATTTCATCTATAAGAAGCATATTTCGCTTTCTGCCAGCAAGACTCGTGTTTGACGGCTGATAATATGCACTTTGCATATTACTTGCAGAAGGCTGAATACATTAAAAAAATGTTAAAAAAGCGCAATATGTGGGAAATCCAGAGTAAAAATTTATCATAGCATCACCATTGGAAAATCTATTTAAACCAAATCTTTCTAAATCTAGCTTTTTTTTCAGCGAGGCACATTGTTCTGTTTTGTCCTTCAATTGATCCTCCAGATCTGTTATCTTTTTTTTTCTCGAGTCTTCTTCTTCTGTGACAATGCAACTCTGTCTATCGCCAACTTTGAACAACGTCCATTTCTTCCTCATCACCAGAGTCGTAATCCAAACTGAAAAGTATAGGATGTGAAACTGAATAATGGCTAATGGGGATTACTAGTAGAAAGTATCATATAATTATATAGCATTAACAATTTCAGGGCTTTTTTAAAATGATGTTTATGGTAAAAATTAAATCTATTAGCAAAGAACATTTCTCTAACCTTTTATTGTCATTAGCTTCATTCGCCGGCATATTTCTGTTTTTCCTTCTTTCATCACATTTTGCACCAGCCCACAAGAAGACGGTTGGAACTGCATCTTTCTTTAGATTTTTTTCACAGGACCCCATGATCTGTAATCTTGCTTTTTAAAATGTCTTGAACAGACAACAGTGGAGTTTGTAATCTGGAATAGTCAATAGTAAAATAGTTTACTAAATGTTTGAAATTATTTTGGAGTACTACGGTAAATGCATGAACACACATTTGCCTACAATTATGTGCCCGAATAAATATTGAAATGTATGTTATGGTTTGTGCCTGTTTTACTATTTAAGCATGTTTATTATTCAGTGAACTTGCTATTTAAAGTTTTCAATAGATATTCATGACAAATATTTTGTAAAAAGTATGTTTTTCATTATCCATGCATGTTTAATATATTACAGTTTAATTTTATTTGTATATAGAGTTACCTGAAAGTTTTCTCCTGTATCTCTTCTAATTTTCACTATCTATTTCTTCTTTTGATCTTTGTCTTTTGGAATTCTATGAAAATGTAAATCTTGCTGATATCTACCATCCCCATTACATCCTTGGACATAACAATGTTGATTACTCCTACCTAATCTACTGCCTGTTTCTACTGTAGTAGCCATTACTGCTGAGTGTGTTTGCCAATACAGCCTCGTTCTGATATTCATGCATAAATATTGAGAGTGGCCTATACATTAAGTCAAGGCCTTTCATTCATATATTGACAGAAGCAATCATTTATCTCCTGGAATTAATACACATAGTACGGCGCATTCCTGAATAGTTGTTGAATAGATGAGAATAAATGCTAATGCACCAAAAATAGCTCAGCCTGGAAATGTTTACAAAACCAGTGCATGGCAGTCTGGGACATTCAATATACAAATGTTATTGCAATATTAGAAGTAGGTACAATAGTATAACAGGAAATGTTGCTTTCACATTACACAGACAGTCAAAACTACGCATTAAAACAAACAGCAATTACAATGTTAATAACCAATCACACAAACGAGTTGACAATAGTGACACCGCCTTGGAACGGTCATCTTTAATATTTTATTTTACCATTTCTATTTTGTCTGTTGTACTAGTGGTCTTCAGAATATGCATCATTCACTTGGTTTGGTCATACTGGCATTTTCACAGCCTCTTTACAGTGTTAATTTACCATAGAACATGTATATTCGGGGTCTAATTTCAAACATTTAGCCATCCATATTAATGATATTTTGGAAAGCCTTTGTAGTCTGACACTAGTATCATAGACACATTGCATATGCGACAGATTTGGAAAAAGCAACAACAAAAAACACGGGAAGTTTTATGTTTTCACACAAGGCAGATGGGTGGTCGGTCGGGCAGTATTTCTAGCGAGCTTTGAAGTTGGTTTCCATTGATTTAGTAGAGAACGGCTTGATTTTATATTTGCTGTGTAGTCATATTTTCTTTACTTTTTCTTTCTTTACTTTTAAAGAACGTAAGGTAACTTTTGTAAAACATAAAAACATAGTAAATATTGCATTCTCTGTGACAGACGTCATAGTTTTGGAAATACTGCGCATATGATTTGCTAATAACAAGTAATTTTCTGATTGAATTCCTGAGATGTTATCCTTGTAAACAATATTCACTCGATATCAGCTTTTAATACACATCATAGCAACGTGGAGTCAGTTACCTTTGCTACGCAATGGTACTAGTATGGCCTTTGTCTCACGAAGATTGAATACCATATAAAGCAATAAAAACAGCATTCAGATTAAAACATTACATACAATGGTAATAGCGTTAACACAAGCACACTTTTGCAAGTGAGAATATGAATCAAATGATCAACTATTAAAAAAGATGCAAAAGTGAAATATAGACATTTTCGAAATATATAGCATATTGGACTCTTTTCTAAATGCAAAATAGTTGAAATTGGAAACTTTATTTATTTTTCTTTATGACATGAACGGCTATTATGCTCACACTATTAAAACGGAAGAATGGAGTCACTTTCAAACACAGCCTTTTTTGTATTGTAGCGTCACCAACTATCCTTTTTAGCTGAGTTTGTAACATGGACACCACTGCTGTTTACACTACGATCTTACGAGCAGTATTGACACAATTACAATAAGATGTTCGTTACACAGGCACACAGTAGCTTGTAAGGTCATTTGTTAAATACGCGTGTAGTTCTTGTTTTTCTTTTTGAAGTATGTACATGGGTTTGTAACAACACTATTTCGTGCACGTTTTTATTGTAACTTATCCCATATTCTCACATTCCAGGATTGTGTTTGCGTCTTCAACATGTTAAATAACTTCTTCATTTGGAAATGAATTGAATTGAATTGAATGTTGTTTAACGGCTCATCAACACAGTATAGGTTATTTAGAGCCGCCCCAGAGAGAGGGGAAGGATACATAGGAATCCGGGAACCCGCCCTACTCTTATTATCGAATAGATTCCTATGGTTCTTTAACGTGCTCGGAGGATAGACCGATACACGGGACCGCCCGGTTTACGTCCCCATCCGACGGACGAGGCTAAGGGAAAGTGTCTTGCCCAAGAACACACCGACGGAACTCAGTGATACCACGGAGGATTGAACCCGGGGCCTCCGGTCACAAATCCTCCGCGCTACCGACTGCGCCACGCCAGCCCTCCATTTGGAAATGATTATGTACATGTCGACTTTATTAGCCCAATGAAAGTAGTAGGGCAGCACGATGCTTTATTCTCAATTGTATAAGGACTTCTTTACTAGTTAGTCGTGTCTAGTTTAAATGGTATTAAACCTTTGCAAGAAGAGCAATCTGAGCAAGGCTTCTAATTAATAGCGAGTGAATTGACCATGCTGTTATATTCAGTTAATGGTACGAGTAAGTACATGCTGTTATATTCAGGTAATGGTACGAGTAAGTACTTGTTGTTATATTCAGTTAATGGTACGAGTAAGTACATGCTGTTATATTCAGTTAATGGTACGAGTAAGTACATGCTGTTATATTCAGTTAATGGTCCGAGTAAGTACATGCTGTTATATTCATTTAATGGTACGAGTAAGTACATGCTGTTATATTCAGTTAATGGTACGAGTAAGTACTTGCTGTTGTTATATTCAGTTAATGGTACGAGTAAGTACTTGCTGCTATATTCAGTTAATGGTACGAGTAAGTACTTGCTGTTATATTCAGTTAATGGTACGAGTAAGTACTTGCGTCATTGCAGCTACATGAACCAGTTACATAAGCATAGTGACTCAACAAAACGATGCTTAGCGATTCATCCGCAGTGTGGACTTAACTACAAACTACAACTCCTTACCCAATATATACCTAACGATGACAGTGTTAGGATTATATTTCTAAATTTGATATTGTATATACCACCATACGCCAATTTCAAGTGAGCTATGTGGTCAATTACACATGACGTTTGATGTTTGTCTGCAATCTTGTCTTGTCGTGCCCTCAATGGTTTATTCTCTGATTGCACTGGCTTCTGCCAAGTCACTGAGTACCTACTTTGTGGCTTTCTAAGCTATTGTTTTTTTTATATTTATATATACACGAGCATCTTTGTGTTTTACTTATATTGCCTATTAATGCTGCCTTGTTGGTTAGAGTATAGTTCATGGCGGGGATTTCTTTATTTACATTTTCCCTTGTTATTGGGATGTCGGTAGGGTAAGTTCGAGGTTTGGTGCACCCTAGAACCTGGTTTAAACCCCCAGCGGCCTTTTTTTGCCAATAATCATTCCAAGACGGTAGCCTATTGTCGGCCCTTTTTGTGTTTGTGACGTCATATGCCTTTATTCCTTATTAACATTGCCATTTATGTTTGTCGTTTTGCATGTTTTTGGGTTTACTGTGTTCAGTGAAAGCTGCATTTCCTGTTCGACTTTTATACTTATTTTGATTCGTTCTATTCTATTAGAGTATGACTATAATTAAGGTTGTACCTCTCTTCAGCAGATATAATGCCGTTTTAATACAGCGACATAATGAAGAATAAATGATTACAGTTATTCCAATCAGACATGCCCTCACTTGGGCTCGAGCTCCAACGTGGTCTAAAGCGCCTGAACCATTCAGCAACTAATGCATCTAAGGAAATGATGATTATTTAGCTTTGTGATATTATTTTGAAATTGCGTTTTGTCATTAGGCATATAACTGAGCAAGCATTACACGGTATGTTTAATCTCAGTTGTATGTATATTAAAGAGTTGTTTTCCTATCCTTTTATGCAGCAAAGGGAAACATATAGTAATCGCAACGTCCGTCCGTTCGTCCTTCGTCCGAAACAATTCCGACCAAAACTATCATGTCTTAGCCATAACTTAAGGGATTTCCGTGAAACTTCACACAAATGTTAACCACAACGAGAAGGCGTATCGTGTGCAATAATCTGGTCCGTACCACAAAGGCCAAGGTCACACTTGGAGTCAAAATTGGCGGGGCCATTTGTCACTTATTGGTGTTATTTCTTGTTACATAGTTTCGTTTGTCATCTATGGTTCATTGTTATGGCATCCTTTATAATAAGGACAATGCCTCTTATTCTAGTGATTATGTTCCATTCAAACCCAGTGACGTATTTTTGTCGATAACCTGATAATGGCAGCAATGAGATGATGCCCAGTTCTCATATAAATGTAAATATGACTGATGCTGCCCACAATAAAACGGAAATTGGAAATAATGAATATAGATTGTCTTTCGAAGATTGTAGTTTATTACTAAATGTGTAAGCACTTTAAATAAAGTATGTTATGGTTATCTTTTATTGTTTTTATTCATCAAGATAACACTGAAATTGTTATAGTAATTGGCATTAACAAATATGGGAGACCAAGGGCCCTTAATCTATGTTCAAATGTAAAACAAACATGACTAAAATACATCGTATATATTCTGCGTATATATACTGAAACGAAAAAGAAACGCAACTCGGAAATTTCCGCTATATATTGTTTGTACAATATGCTGCGGTTAATCGATTGGTACATGGCTACGTAAAAACTTTCCTTTCGGAAAAAATACTAAAACAACACAGCAAATAGTATTCCTGCAAAGTTTCATTATTGACAAATTACGCGTTTGGCTCGAGCTCGAGGATATGACATTTAAATTTAACACTAACTTTCCGGGACCGTTTGTTGAAACCATCATATCACAATGATTATCATTAGTATTAGGCGAAAAGACGAAAAGACGAAAAGAAGTGTCGTCTTTTCCTCTTTTCGCGTGGCGTTCTGTCGTCTTTTCGCCCTTGAAATGGCGTCTTTTCGTTCTGTCGTTCTGTCGTCCTGTCGTCTTTTCGTTCTGTCGTCTTTTCGCGCTGCATTTGTCGACTTTTCGTCCTGTCGTTTTTTCGTTCTGTCGTCTTTTCGGGGGAGAAAAAACGAAAAGACGAAAAGACGACAAATGGCAGAAATCAACCATAAAAACTCAATTGACTTTGAAGTTATGAAGGTAAACAAATTACAGTTCGTCCGCAGTTTTATCTTTTACAATCATGTCAATAGTGAAACATATCTAGAGCAGCTCAAGTTCCATTTCGTATAACTTCCATACCCCATCGAACACCTTCTCCAAGAAGCGAAAACGGGGTATGAATAAAAACATTAATTTCGGCTTAAAATGTTTGCATATTGTAAAATATAAACATTTAATAGATAATTTGAAACAGGTTATCGTATTTTTACATTAAAACATGTTTTATTGTCGAAATATCCGTTATAACATCCTGCTAATATAAGCTTTCCCATTGCTTACTGGAATTAAGGCGGGACCACGTAACGTCATAATTGTAATTAACCGACTGTACTTGACGTTCTGCCTAGGAGTTAAAGGTGTCGCTGTACTTCTCATTGTATTCCACTATTCTATACCCATTTTTATTTGATTTGAGATTTAAGTTTATTGATGACGTTAGAATAAGAACTGACTCTGTCATATACTTCACCATTGAAACATTTTTAAAGACGCAGGCAATTGTGACAATTTGAAAACTCCAAAATGTATTAACTTTTAATCAGTTATATGCAAGCAGATTAAAGTCAAAATGATGATCAGTCAATCGCTGTTTTAAATGCTTGATAGGTTCTTTAAGATTGCCGAGTCCCTTTAAATTGGTATATACATATAGAAACAGTTTTAAATGTAACGCCCCGTCTTAACATTGTACATCTGTGTATCTTCGTACTGGACACTGCATGGATTAAGGTAGATTCAACAACATACATAGCAGATATATTTCAAGATGTGGTCCTCGGTCTTTAAAAAGTCGTTATATATAATCGATTTCTCAACAACAACGTGTACTACTGAATGTATTTGAGGTATACATGATCTGCAAACAATGATTTAATAAATGCATTCAGTCTCCCATAAAAGCCTTCAAGCATGCTACTACTTCAAAGCTAATGACATTCGACTGAAATTTTGGGACGAAATGTCCTTCAATCCGAAATCGCGAACAACATATCCAAATACAAATAACTTGAAACACTAAACTGATTTTTTATTAAATGCTTATTTATTTTTTGTAAATATAATTTGTGTTATTAGAGTATAATTTATGGAAGCTTTCAAAAGGTGGTTAGGATGAAGCAATTAAACTAGTTTTCTTCGATGCTGAATG
Organism: Cyrtodaria siliqua; assembly: GCA_037043455.1. Lineage (NCBI taxonomy): Eukaryota > Metazoa > Mollusca > Bivalvia > Adapedonta > Hiatellidae > Cyrtodaria > Cyrtodaria siliqua. The sequence goes on along the minus strand of JAWPHD010015691.1, from coordinate 16,768 downwards.
TTGACAAGCATCAACATTGTTGGTTGATACGGAGCTACTTTCAGTTGAACACAAACGGAAACGCGCCTAGTGTCAGCATGAAAACCACACGGGTTTCGAATAATTTGTGAACGCAAATGATTTTAAGGCCAACGATTTGTCAAAATTCTTCAGAAAACCGCTTGATGTTTTAAATGACCTAAACCGACATCGACTATTGATGGAATTGCCCATTACATATTCAACAGGTTCATTGTGAATTCAAGTAGATGAAATAAGTTTCATTTCATGTTCATCAGCGACAACAACATAGTGCAATATGTTTGTATTCAGGCGTTATAGCACCTACAAACTCATTAGTACGAACGATAGAGTCATGTTAAACACGTTCCGAGCTTTGATGGACGTGATTGTTCAGGACTTCCTACATACCAGTGGTATTAGTGGTACTTACATGCAATTATTGTGACAATGATTATATCCTATAAACTGACAATATGTCCGTTGTCAGTATAATATGACTGGGTGGGGTATCATGTCATATGTCTGTGGCGTGGTAGCCTAGTGTGACATAAATATAAAGTTGAGCATTGAGCTCAAATCTACTGGTACACACTGTCGTGATCTAACTTAAAGAGGATTTTCATCACGCTTTTCGTCAAAGAGGGAGATTGGAGATCATGCCCAGATATTTATATACAGATATACCTACCATCGTCGGTTACAAAGGAATTACATCATAAATAATTTTGTCTTTTATGAATATAAATAGTAAATACGTTGAAGTATGACACATTTAATATTTGGATTCATGACAGACGACATGAGCTAAAATTTCCTGCTTGGAAAGTATATCTGCTCGTTTTCAACGACTCTTGAGAATATACTTCACAGACAGGGCACGTGAGCCCATGTCCGTTGTCAAGAATCCAAATAACCAAAAAATGTCACCCCCCGAAGGCGGTTATTTATTTATATATGCCAGTTTTGGTGCCGATTAGGTCATTAGTAAAGTCTCCGTCATTTATGATAACAGAGCTATACATTAATCTAGGGATCCACGTCAATGTAGGGATGTACCATCCACGTCAATGGTTTAGCATGTGCAATTAATGTTGTCTAATATATATTTTTCCAGACAGGGAATGTGAGCACATGTCCTCTGTCAAGAACCCAACATACTAATAATGTCACCTCCGCATGCGGTTAATTAGAATTTTGATGCCGATTAAGTAAGTCGTAAATTCAGTCATTTATAATCATACAGATATGCATTAAAGTTCTCCGGTCATGTTTTGTTTCATGAACATGTTTATTTAAATCGAAATCAAAACTGAAATGATAGACCTAAACTACACGGTGATAACCCCATCATGTGATGCATTTGACCATTTTATCATGAATTAGAACATTTTTAAAATGTTACACTTTCTAGAAAAAGCCTTAAAGGTCAACTATATATTGTTAAAAGCGACGTTAACCCCCATACATACATTCATATTTATATAGTTCTTCAAGAAACTATTTAAAATACATCTGTTATCCGTATTACATCTACAAACCCAACTAAAGGTTGGCAGGATGGAATATTAACATGTGTCTTATTTTCCCTACAGCTCCAATGCAATTTAAATTAATTGCATCTTCAAGTTTCATTGGCGACCAACTAATTTGATTTGCTGAATGTGTGACATAAGTTTAGGGGTTCTCTCACAATTAATATTACCTAAGGGAAATAACTATGTTATGCCTTTGAATGCAACTGTTTATGTAAGTAAAACATTTGGAATATAGGCCTCAAGTGGCAAATACGCCTCTGGAGTTCTTTCGTGAACCAAACCTCACTCGTTATTTTTAGTCATCTGAATAAAAGGGAACAGTGTAAATGAAGTAACCCGCCTTTGAACGGTTAGTGGCAAAGATGGCCGCTTGTGGGAGGAGTGAGGGCGGGTGGGGGTTTAAACCAAGGTCTATGGTTCACCAAACCTCACTCTTACTCTATTGTCATCGCAATAAAACGATATAGTGAAATAGAGAAATCCCCACCATGCTTTAGCACGTGACATTCGTGTTTTTAAGATGATTCATATAGGTGACATATATGGGAGGGGAGACATATTAATAAATGCTTTCAATAGACCCTGAAAACACTCTTACACATAAACCCGACCATGCGTCTTTAATGTGTTGTAATTTCATGTTCGAAGTATTATTTTGATGTTTAATGGCGTATTTTAGTTAATTGCATAAAATAGATCGAACATGATGCAGCGACAAATATATAGTCTGATAGATATGCTTGTATTACATTGGTTCTTGACGGTTCTATTGTGTCCTACATGCTAGTGTTTACCATTCGACATTGAATACGTCTAAAACTTTTGTAAAATAATGACAACGATGCCACTAAATATTAAATATGAAAAACAAATTATGTGTCATAAACATGACAATTCAAAGCAATCACATTAATACTATATATTGGCAATGACTGGATACATGGATGGACACTATGATTCAAATCGAATACATTAAGTCAAGACCTTTCATTCATATATTGACAGAAGTAATCATTTATCTCCTGGAATTAATACACATAGTACGGCGCATTCCTGAATAGTTGTTGAATAGATGAGAATAAATGCTAATGCACCAAAAATAGCTCAGCCTGGAAATGTTTACAAAACCAGGGCATTGCAGTCTGGGACATTCAATACACAAATGTTATTGCAATATTAGAAGTAGGTATAATAATAGAACAGGAAATGTTGCTTTCACCTTACACAGACAAGCAAAACCACGCATTAAAACGAACAGCAATTACAATGTTAATAACCAATCACACAAACGAGTTGACAATAGGGCCACCGCCTTGGAACGGTAATCCTTAATCTTTTATTTTACCATTTCTATTTTGACTGTAGTACTAGTGGTCTTCAGAATATGCATCAACTTAAGGGAGATTTTTCACTTGTTTTGGTCATACTGGCATTTTCACAGCCTTTTTACAGTGTTAATTTACCAGAGAATTTAGATTTCGAGGTCTAATTTCAAACATTTAGCCATCAATATTAAGGATGTTTTGGAAAGCTTTTGTATCATAGACACATTGTGTATGTGACCGTTTTGGAAAAAAAAAAAACACACATGGGAAGTATTATGTTTTCACACAAGGCAGACGGGTGGTCGGTCGGGCAGTATTTCTAGCGAGATTTGAATTTGGTTTCCACTGATTTAGAAGAGAACGGCTTGAATTTATATTTGCTATGTAGTAATATTTTGTTCTTCGTTTCTTTCTTTACTTTTTAAGAACGTAAGGTAGCTTTTGTAAAACATAACATTTAGTAAATATTGCATTCATTGTGACAGACGTCATAGTTTTGGAAATACTGCGCATATGGTTTGCTAATAACAAGTAATTTTATGATTGAATTCCTCAGATGTTATCCTTGTAAACAATTTTCGCTCGATATCAGCTTTTAATACAAATCATAGCAGCGTGGAGTCAGTTACGGTACTAGTCATGAAGATTGAATACCATATAAAGCAAAAAAACAACAAAAAACACATTCAGCATAAAACATTACATACAATGGTTATAGCGTTAACACAAGCACACTTTTGCAAGTGAGAATATGAACCAAATGATCAACTATTAAAAAAGATGCAAAAGTGAAATATAGACATTTTCGAAATATACAGCATGTTTTGTATTAAACTTGGTTTCTTTTCTAAATGCAAAATAGTTGAAATTTGATTTTTTTTTTTTTAATTTTAATCACCAGATTAATGGTGATCCATTTATTTACCCCGTAATAGGTTTGTGAGGGTCGGGGTGGACCATCCCTCAACAAACCTTACATAAAGAAACATGTAATATGAATCAATTAGTTTGTAAATGAAGTAATATAGGTTATTGAATTTGTATGGCTAAATATTACTGAGAACTCGTTGTTTTGGCAAAGGACGACGAGCTTGCGAGTCGTCCTGCAAGCTCGTCGTCCTGCGCCAAAACAACGAGTTCCAAGTAATATTTAGCCATACAAATTCAATAACCTTTTTATTGTATACTTTCATATTGTTTTCGATCAATGTTAATTGTATGACTATTACTTTTCTTTGTATTTGTGTTATTTTTTTATAGCTTTTGATGGAATTCCTATCTTGTCATTCAGTTTCATTTTGTGTGGATGATTATTTTGCGCGAAAACGACGTCGACGTCGAATGACGTCATTAAAAACATCAAGCGATTTTCTAAAGTTTGTTTACCATTCGATAACGTTAAAAACAGTGGGTGAGTGACCATTTCAATTATTTTATCAATTTCTGCCAAGAAGTGAAATTTTAACAATTAAGAAACCCCGGTCAGTCGCTGCGCTCCTTCCCTTAGGGTTTCTTAATTGTTAAAATTTCACTTCATAGCCTCTAACTAATACATAAATCCATTATCAAAGAACAATGTTTCAGGAATGATTTAAAGGATTAATATACACAACTTCCAATTTTATTTTTTTTCTAAAAAACCAACAAGAAGTATTAGTTAGAGGCTATGAAGTGAAATTTTAATAATTAAGAAACCCTAAGGGAAGGAGAGCAGCGACTATTTGAAACTTTAGTTATTTTTCTTTATGACATGAACCACTATTATGCTGACACTATTTTGACAATTCTATAAAAAAAGAAAGAAAGGAGTTACTTTCAAACACAGCCTTTTTTGTATTGTAGCGTCACCAACTATCTGTGTAACATGGACACCATTGTATACATTACGATCTTACGAGCAGTATTGACACATTTACAGTAAGATGTTCGTTACACAGGCACACAGTAGCTTGTAAGGTCATTGTTAATTACGCGTGTACTTTGAAGTATGTGCATGGGTTTGTAACAACACTATTTCGTGCACGTTTTTATTGTAACTTATCCCATATTATCACATTTCAGAATTATGTTTACGTGTTCAACATGTTAAATAACAACACCTCGACCTTCATTTGGAAATGATTATGCACATCTAGAGTTTATTAACCCAATGAAAGTAGTAGGGCAGCATGATGCTTTATTCTCAGTTGTATAAGGACTTCTTTACTAGTTAGTCGTGTCTAGTTTAAGTATTAGTTAGAGGCTATGAAGTGAAATTTTAACAATTAAGAAACCATAAGGGAAGGAGCGCAGCGACTGACCGGGGTTTCTTAATTGTTAAAATTTCACTTCTTAGCCTCTAACTGACTTAGTGTTTGCCCTACTTTTCCCCCGCGCTTCTACGAAACCACGCGTCTTAACACATTCGCGCCAAAACAAGCGCGTGCCATTTAGTAAGCGATTACTTAATGATTAAATGGTTAAAACTGGTGATCGTTAGAAATTTACATGAATAAGTTCGCCATTTTTTTAAAATTCCTCACCGTCTGATTGGAGGAAAAAGTAGGGCAAACACTAAATTGTATTAAACCTTTGCAAGAAGAGCAATCTGAGCTATGCTTCTCATTAATAGTGAGTGAATTGACCATGCTGTTATATTCAGTTAATGGTACGAGTAAGTACTTGCTGTTATATTCAGTTAATGGTATGAGTAAGTACATGCTGTTATATTCAGTTAATGGTACGAGTAAGTACATGCTGTTATATTCAGTTAATGGTACGAGTAAGTACATGCTGTTATATTCAGTTAATGGTACGAGTAAGTACTTGCTGTTATATTCAGTTAATGGTAAGAGTAAGTACTTGCGTCATTTAGCTACATGAACCCGTTACATAAGCATAGTCACTCAACAAAACTATGCTTAACGATTCATCCGCATGTGGACTTAACTACAAAAAACAAATCCTTACCCAATATATACATAACGATGACAGTGTTAGGATTATATTTTTGATTTGATATTGTATATACCACCATACACCAATTGTGGTCTTGTCTTGTCGTTCCCTCAATGGTTTATTCTCTTATTGCACTGGCTTCTGCCAAGTCATTGAGTACCTACTTTGTGGCTTTCTAGGCTATTTTTTTTTGTATTTATATATACACGAGCATCTTTGTGTTTTACTTATATTGCCTATTAATGCCGCTTTGTTGGTTAGACAATAGTTCATGGCGGTGATTTCTTTATTTACATTGTTCCGTGTTATTGGGATGTCAGTAGGGTAAGTTTCAGGTTTGGTGCACCCTAGAACCTAGTTTAAAGAAAGATAAAAAATATCGGATAGGGAAAGCAGCATTCAAGGACGACAGTCAACCACAAAACAAACACGCAAACAGACAAACGAGAAGGCAAAAGTAATAAAAATGCAAACGACATCACAAACACAAAAGGGCTGACAATAGGGCTACCGCCTTGGAACAGTCAGTGGCAACAAAGGCCACTGGGGGTTTAAACCGGTTTTAGGGTGCACCAAACCTCACACTTACCCTACTGTCAGTCCATTAAAACAGGACAGTGTAACTAACGAAATCCCCGCCATGATCTAATCTCTAACCAACAAGGCAGCATCAATAGGCAATATAAGTAAAACACAAATATGCTCGTGTAAATATAATACAAAAAAAAACAATAGCCTAGAAAGCCACAATGAAGGTACTCGATGACTTGGCAAAAGCCAGAGCAACAAGAGAATAAACCATTAAGGGCATCATAGGGTCCACAGCCAACCCCCAGCGGCCTTTTTTGCCACTGACCATTCCAAGACGATAGCCCTATTGTCGGCCTTTTTCTGTGTTTGTGACGCCATATGCCTTTTCCTTATTAACATTGCCATTCATGTTTGACGTTTTCCGTGTTTTTGGGTTTACTGTGCTCAGTTAAAGTTTCATTTCCTGTTCGACTTTTATACTTATTTTGATTCGTTCTATTAGAGTATGACTATAATTAAGGTTGTACCTCTCTTCAGCAGATATAACAGCGACACGATGAAGAATAAATGATTACAGTTATTCCAATCAGACATGCCCCCACTTGGGCTCGAACTCCAACGTGATCTAAAGCCCTGAAATACAATGCCTGAACCATTCAGCAACTAATGCATCTAAGGAAAGGATGATTATTTAGCTTTGTGATATTATTTTGAAATTGCGTTTTGTCATTAGGCATATAACTGAGCAAGCATTACACGGTATGTTTAATCTCAGTTGTATGTGTATTAAAGGGTTGTTTTCCTATCCTTTTATGCAGCCAAAGGGAAGCATATAGTAATCGCACCGTCCGTCCGTTCGTCCTTCGTCCGAAACAATTCCGTCCAAAACTATCATGTCTTAGCCATAACTTAAGGAATTTCCGTGAAACTTCACACAAATGTTAACCACAACGAGAAGGCGTATCGTGTGCAATAATCTGGTCCGTACCACAAAGGCCAAGGTCACACTTGGAGGTCAAAGTTAAAATGAGTCAAAATTGTCGGTGCCATTTGTCACTTATTGGTGCTATTTCTTGTTATATAGTTTCGTTTGTCATCTATGGTTCATTGTTATGGCATCCTTTATAATAAGGACAATGTCTCTTATTCTATTGATTATGTTCCATTCAGCCCAGTGACGTATTTGTGTCGATAACCTGATAATGGCAGCAATGAGATGCCTAATTCTCATATAAATGTAAATATGACTGATGCTGCCCACAATAAAACGGAAATTGGAAATAATGAATATAGATTGTCTCTCGAAGATTGTAGTTTATAACTAAATGTGTAAGCACTTTAAATAAACTCTGCTATGGTTATCTTTTGTTGTTATTCAACAAGATAACACTGACATTGTTATATTAATTGGCATTAACAAATATGGGAGACCAAGGGCCCTTAATCTATTTTTAAATGTAATATTATAAGACAAACATGACTGAAATACATCGTCTATATTCTGTGTATATATACTGAAACGAAAAAGTAACGCAACTCGGGAATTTCCGCTATATATTGTATGTACAATATGCTGCTGTTAATCGAATGGTACATGGCTATGTAAAACATTTCCTTTCGAAAAAATACCAAAACAACACGTAACACAGCAAATAGTATTCCTGCAAAGTATCATTATTGACAATTACGCGTTTGGCTCACGCATGTGAGCAAACTTAGGATGCAAAATTTTGCAAACTCTTTACACTGAAGTGGCTCAATTTTTCAAAAAGGAACTTCAACATTTATGAATTTCTTGTTACAAAGTGTACTGTCGTTAAACCGTCTACACAATATCACAGTTGTGTCCTTTCTCTAACTGCAACTTTTTTTTTTAACAAAACATCTTGGGATTTCTTTGGAATACATGTACATATATTTAATATATATGTCATGTACATATATTTATATATGCTTAGTCACCTTCTCCGTGAAATTTGAAATGGGAATATGTGTGTCGCATATTTTGTTTTTGTTCTCTAAAAAGAAATAAACAGTATAACTTTGTTTATTTTTTGCATTTGATATTTGTTAATACATGCATGTACGAATCTTGATACGCCTGTTAAAAGTGTATATGTATTTATATGGGTTAACGGCTTCCTGATTTTGAAATAAAGTGCTTCTTCTTAAATTTGAACGTAAAGAATTGGGCATCATACACATATTGCGGTTGACAATAAGGCTATAACCAATGAGCGGTATGAACGGTATGTATGACACACGGCAATCTTGAAGTATTTGAAATGGGTGTCTTGATATAGATAGATAGATATTTTATTCAAACATAAGGCATTACGCCCAACAGTTCACATGCAAATAGTACATACATATAAACATGTATATGAAATACACACACTATTTTCCAGTTAATGACAATTTGTATAATTTCATAGGTGAGTTTCAAGATCATCTGTATATGTTACTAGTTAAAAAGTATTTGACAACTATTAAGTATATAAGTGTTTAATATATATATTTTAATAAATCTTCCTAAGTACTGATCTGAACACAGTTATATCTGTGGACAAAAATGGAGAAAAGTGATATTTATTTATAAAACATGTCGTCTCTTCTTTTAAAACTTTTACAAATGAAAACGGACAGTTTTTTTAATAAACTCTTGTTTTCTGTTGTCATAAGTTCAATAAATTTTGGTATGTTTGGCAGTTTCCAAAAATATTTGTTAACATATTCTTTTCTTATATCTTGATATAGTGAACACTCCAATACAAAGTGAAATTCGTCTATATATATATCCAGTATCATTTTTAATTTTACCCTGGTTACATTTAAATATATCAAATAATATGCAAAATGAAATGGCTTAATACCATTCTTATAATTAACATTAATGATTAAACAAATCCAATTTATGTAGTAAAACTAACGGGACGCCGCTAGTTTTTAAAAAATCAAGATTGCCATGTGTCCCTTTAAAAGGGGGTTGCTGGAAGATAAAACCGGACTCTGGAACTAGAATGCACCACGCATTGGTCTTACTCTATTGTTATCCACATAAAATGGAACTGTGAAAACAAAGACATTTCTGCCAGGTATCCTCTAATAAACTAGACATAATTAGGTAGCAGCGTAAGGTTTCCGATTATTCAGGTATCGGCACCGAAGAAATTTCTATGTAGATTGAATCTGGGCCTAAAACCGATTTTAAAAAGGTCCTTAATTATTTTTAGATGTTTAGAAACCGATATTTACATTCATCTACCTAAATCATTACTAGCTTCAAAGTGGGTGGAAGTGTATCTCAAAAAGATCTTCCAACACGCAATATTCCGTATATAGGAATATTCTGCAATGCAAATCAACAAGGGGTCTGTCTATTGGTTCGAACTTTTTACCAACTAAGATCTAGGCTACAATGTTATATACTCTTGCAATTGGCCCACGATAAACAAATTTGATGCGTTAATGTCTAATAACTTGAACAGAACAATTATAAACTTATCAAAATATGTTTATTATGCATTTAAACTTCGAAATGAAATACAAGTTTAAATTTCTTTACTACATTTCAACCTTTTTTCCATTTAAGAAAAAAAAAAGCTATAACGCTTCTCTGTAAACTTCAATGTAGATTTTGTATGCCATGTTTTTTTTTGTTGTTTGTTTTTTGTTTTTTTGTTGTTGTTTTTCTTATTCTCTCACATTTTTCTTTGATGTTCTCACTGTACTGTATATGTATTGTGTGTAGGCTATGAACGTTGTACTGAATGTTTAATGCTGAATAAAGTTATTATTATATTATATACAGACAGGGACAATGATGATGAGCATTATGATACAGTGAATTGATTATATTCTTTTTTTTTTCTGTAATTAGGGTAAACAATCCAGTTATATCATCTCCGAAGACAACTTCGAGGTTTTGAAATATTCGTTAGAAACACAAACGTAACGGTAATAAAGCATATATTAATTCATATTAGTTGGGAGATTGGTTACGAAACGTATATTCTGCTGTATTTAAACAAGATTTAAGTATGTTTAAACATGTCTACAACTAAGACGTCTGTAAAGTCGATCCGCCTGCTATTATATGGAGTTACGTAACAACATGGATCAAATGTTAAACCAGCAGCCAGTTTTCCACTGACCGTTTTAATGCAGTACCCCTGGTGTCAGCCATGTTGTGTTTGTGTTTTCACTTAGTTTTCTTCTATCTGTCCTTGTAACTGTTGTTTGCTTTGAATGCGTTTTTGTGATTGACTGTGTTCTCTGAATGCTACATTTCGACTTCTCGAACTGACTGCTGTTCCAAAGCGGTAGCCCTTTTGTCAACCCTTTTGTGTTTGAGATGTCTTATTTTGCCTTTTATTGTGTATGTGGTTGACTGTCACCGCAACAAGACGATGTGTCGCGCACAAAATCCAGGTCTGTGGTCTCAAGTTGAATGTCACACTTAGAGGTCAAAGGTCAAATCGTGTCCGGTCAATAACTTTTGCATGCCTGGACGGATTTTCAAATAACTTGGCACAAGTGCTCACCACAACTAAACGGCGTTTCGCGCACAAACTCAAGGTCCGCCCTTAGTTTTCGTCCTTGAATGCTGCTTTTCCTGTTCGATTTTTATATCTACTTTTATACGTATAAGTTAGAGGCTATGAAGTGACATTTTAACAATTAAGAAACCCTAAGGGAAGGAGCGCAGCGACTGACCGGGGTTTCTTAATTGTTAAAACTTCACTTCTTAGCCTCTAACTGACTTAGTGTTTGCCCTACTTTTTCCCCCGCGCTTCTACGAAACCACGCCTATTAACACGTTCGCGCTTCCACTTGTGTCCAAACAAGCGCGTGCCATTTAGTAAGCGATTACTTAATGATTAAATGGTTAAAAATGGTGATCGTTAGAAATTTACATAAATAAGTTCGTCAATTTTTTAAAATTCCTCACCGTCTGATTGGAGGAAAAAGTAGGGCAAACACTAACTAGTGTTAAATGGTTTATATTTGGAATTGTAAAGATTCTGTTCAATTCCATGCATTATTTTGCCGAAAGACATTTATTGCTGAGATGATAAATGGTGTTTATATCTCAATGCTGGCTGAGTTCCAGTAAGGATCGACAACCAATACGGATGCACGCACAAAAGCAATGAGTTGAAACAGTTATAACTCAATTGACTTTGAAGTTATGAAGGTAAACAAATTATAGTTCGTCCGCAGTTTTATCTTTAACAATCATGTCAGTTGTAGAATTTAAACATTTAATAGGCATTTAATAGGTAATTTTAAACAGGTTTTCGCATTTTTTCATTAAAACATGTTTTTTTAAACATGTTTTATTATCGAAATATCCGTTATAACATCCTGCTAATATAAGCTTTCCCATTGCTTACTGGAATTAAGGCGGGACCACGTAACGTCGTAACAGGCGGGACCACGTAACGTCGTAACAGGCGGGACCACGTAACGTCGTAACAGTAATTAACTGTCTGTGCTTGACGTTCTGCCTAGAAGTTAAAGGCATCTCTGTACATCTCATTGTACTCCACTATTCTATACCCATTTTTATTTGATTTGAGATTTAAGTTTATTGATGACGTTAGAATAAGAACTGACTCTGTAATATACTTCACCATCTTTCAAAAGGTGGTTAGGATGAAGCAATTTAAAAAATATTTTTCGATGCTGAACGTTGACAAGCATCAACATTGTTGGTTAATACGTAGCTACTTTCAACTGAAAGTAAACGGAAACGCGCCTAGCAAACTGGTTTCGGATAATTTGTGAACGCAAATGATTTTAAGGCCAACGATTGGTCAACATTCTTCAGAAAACCACTTGATGTTTTAAATGACCTAAACCGACGTCGACTATTGATGGAATTGCACATTACATATTCAACAAGTTCATTGTGAAGACAAGTAGATGAAATAAGTTTCATTTCATGTTCAGCAGCGACAAAAACATAGTGCAAAATGTTTGTATTCACGCGTTATAGCACCTACAAACTCATTAGTACGAACGATAGAGTCATGTTAAACACGTTCTAAGCTTTGATGGACGTGATTGTTCAGGACTTCCTACATACCAGTGGTATTAGTGGTACTTACATGCAATTATTGTGACAATGATTATATCCTATAAACCGACAATATGTCCGTTGTCAGTATAATGTGACTGGGTGGGGTATCATGTCATGTGTCTGTGGCGTGGTAGCCTAGTGTGACATAAATATAAAGTTGAGCATTGAGCTCAAATATACTGGTACACACTGTCGTGATATAACTTAAAGAATATTTTCATCACGCTTTTCGTCAGAGAGGGAGATTGGAGATCATGCCCAGGTATTTATATACAGATATACCTACCATCATCGGTTACAAAGGAATTACATCATAAATAATATTGTCTTTATGAATATAAATAGTAAATACGTTGAAGTATGACACATTTAATATTTGGATTCATGACAGACGACATGAGCTACAATTTCCTGCTTGGAAAGTATATCTGCTCGTTTTCAACGACTCGTGAGAATATCTTTCCCAGACAGGGCACGTGAGCTCATGTCCGCTGTCAAGAATCCAAATAACCAAAAATGTCACCCCCGAAGGCGGTTATTTATTTATATATGACAGTTTTGGTGCCGATTAGGTCATCAGTAAAGTCTCCGTCATTTATGATAACAGAGCTATACATTAATCTAGGGATCCACGTCACTGTAGGGATGTACCATCCACGTCAATGGTTTAGCATGGGCAATTCAATTTTTCCAGACAGGGAATGTGAGCACATGTCCTCTGTCAAGAACCCAACCAACTCATAATGTCACTTCCGCATGCGGTTAAATAGTTAGAACTTTGATGTCGTAAATTCAGTCATTTATAATCATACAGATATGCATTAAAGTTCTCCGGTCATGTTTTGTTTCGTGAACATGTTTATGTTTATTTAAATCGAAATCAATACACAACAATAGATATTTACAATTCAAACATTGCAATATCTGTGAAAAGCGAGAATAATATTTTATTTGATGACGTAGAAAACTTTGAACAGGTAAATTAATCCGCTGGTAAATGTATTTATCAATTATCTAGCAATAGTTGTACAACTATAGATATATATATTTCTTTATTAAAGTCTCATCATTCAGATTTACCTCATTTCCCCATGCAGTCACGCAGGGGTAAAAGTATATAGTATCTGCGTCATGCAAATAATACTTATTTTTACATACAACTTAGTAGTGGTTTTAAATATATGTTTCACTCCGGGACTATCAAGAAATGTTCATATGATGTATCACCTTTGTCGGTGTTTATTAACAATTAAATTTGTTAATTGATAATACTACACAAAGGGTGGTTAAAACTGCTCATACTAAAGCTAGAAAGTTCCGTCGCTCATGGATAGAATCGGGAAGGCCACGTGGTCGAAACCATAAAACATTTAATGACTACAAAACTGCGAAGGCAGCCTTTAGAAAATTACAACGCTCCGAATCTGGAAAGTACGAAAACAAAGTATTTGACGAAATTGACAAAGCCGCAGAAACTGATTATAGACTATTTTGGCGATTACTTAATAGACGTAAGAGCAAGAGAATTCAGTCATGTTTGGAGATAGAAGTTAATGGCTCGCTATTTAAAGATGAAGATGTAGCTGACGGCTTTGGATTACATTTTAAAAGCGTATTTAATACTGACTACGGCGAAATGTCATGTCCTCTTAGCACACATCTAAAATCAGAAATTGAATCTCTTAAAAAACAAAAACATCTCGCCGATAGTTTGGAAGAGGACGTTAATGATAGGGAGTTATCAAAAGTCACATCGGCATTGAAGACAAGGAAAGCCCCAGGCGGCGATAATATACAGAATGAGCACGTTATCCATGGTGGTAAAATTATAGCACAAGCCCTAGTTAACCTATTTAATAAAATTATCTTGACTGAACTTACCCCAATTTCTTGGAAACAAAGTATTGTCATTCCAATATATAAAGGAAACGGAAAAACTAAGCAAGATCCAAAAAGTTACAGACCCATATCCCTAATTCCGTGCTTTAGCAAAATATTTGACAAGATATGTCTGAATCGATTTAAAGCCTTTCTAGAAACACGAAATACAAACTTTCCTTGTATTCAGCAGCAAGGTTTCCAAGAAAACTTTAGCTGTATAACTACCGGCTTTAACTTACAGGAATGCATTTATCACAATTTTGAGCTAGGCAGCAATGTTTACGTTGCACTCTTAGATATAATGCAAGCCTTTGACACAGTATGGCATGACGCATTATTTCTAAAACTAGGCGAGTTAGGAATAGTCGGAAAATCGTTAAGGATCATTATTGATCTATACGCAGGACTTGAGTGCAAAGTTAGTATTAATGGAATGACATCATTTCCGGTTCAGATCGAAAGTGGAGTAAGACAAGGCGGTGTACTCTCTTCATTTTTCTATTTAGTCTTTATTGATGAACTACTGCACAGTTTACAAAACTCAAACCTCGGCGCAACAATATTGTCTATACCTTGCGGAAATCCTACCCTTGCCGATGATATCTCCTTAATAGCAACATCACCTGCTAACTTACAAAGTCTCCTAGATATCGTTGAAACTTATACGAGGAAATGGAGATTCCGGGTTAGCGTTCCCAAATGTAATCTTCTTGTTTTTACAAAACAACGCTCTCTTCAACCACCTATTATTCTAGTTGGAACTGAGAATCTGACCAAGGTGAATACAGCAGTACATCTTGGTATGCGTTTGCAATCGAATTTGAAAATGAATTTTAGAATTGAAGAACGATGTCAGAAGGGGAGAAACGCGTTCTATGCGATGAATGTTTTAGGTGTCCATCCTTATGGTTTAAATCCTATTAACTCTGTCAATTTATACTGTAAGGTCATCATTCCTACTGTATTATATGGCTGCGAACTTTGGAATGGACTTACCCAAAAAGAAATCGTCTACAACATTTTGTTGTAAAGAAAATACAAGCTTTTTATGTAAATACAAGATCTGATATGTGTGAGGCAATGGTTGGCTTATTTCGTATAACTTCTGAAATTAATAAAAGAAAGTTAATGTTTCTTCACAAACTACTCAGCTTACCAACATATTCCATCTCTCATATGTTGTTCCTAAGACGGTACCTTTTATACATATCCAACATGAACCGCCGTATGTATGGCTTTATTCCAGATATTTGTAACGTACTGAATTACTATGAGCTTACATATATCGTTAATGACTACTTGTTAAAATACCAACAACTCCCAAGTAAATTAGCGTGGAAGATGTCAGTATCTAAAGCTATCAAACAAAAGGAAACTTTACTATGGCAATCCCGTATATTTTCCGATAACGATTTTTGCTTATTTCGTAAAATTCATACCTCAATTGAACCATCAATCGTTTGGAAATTAGCTAAATCTCACTCTGATCTTTACCGTGCTCATGCTATTGCTAAAGTTTGGGCTCATACACCTCAGAAGACAGAGAGCAGATGCCCTGTTTGTACTCTTCTGTGTAACGATACCTTGTATCACGCGCTAACTGCGTGTGAAATGTTCAGTGCCATAAAGCTGAACTTTCTCAAAGAAGTTCAAAATAGTTGTGGACTTGAAACTAGAAATGAATTAGAGTCTTGCGACTATGAATCATTCCTGGTGAAAGTTATTAGTGGCCGATGTGTGTCCTTGCTAAACAGAAGCTGTCCTAACATGTACATATTCACAAAAGTGGCATTTAATTATGTCACCAATTGTGTCTCAGTCATAGCTTAAAAAAAAAAGAAGAAAAGAAACGTATGTGTTAATCTGTGGTTGTTGTTTTTTTTGTGTTTTTTTTATTTTTTATTAGCAAATGAGCGTTACTAGCATTACGTTTGTATATGGATATGTATGCGTAAAAATCACCATTGATTTGTTTTGTCACTGACATGTATTATAATATGTTTTCAATTCTCACTATGTTAATTATGTATATTGTATGTAATATGTGATTGTTTTCAAAATCTCCTGTAAGGAGGAAATAAAGATAATGAATGAATGAATGACATATTTTAGTCGATCGAGCATGGTAAAGCGCCAAATACATATTATTATAGTTAGATATATTGTTTAATGACAATGCTACTGTGTACTACATGCTAGTGTTCATCATTCGGCATGTAACACGGCTAAAACAAACGTTTTGTAAAATAGGGGTAAACAATTAGAAGCACTATATACAACATAAAATATGAAAAACAAAAACGTGTCATTAACATGGCAATTGAAAGCAATCACATAAATACAATATATTGTCACTGGTTAATCATATGGATGGACAATATGATTCAAATAGAACAGAGTACGTCAAAGCCTTTCATTCATATATCGACAGAAGTAATCATTTATCTCCTGGAATTAATAACATAGCACGG
>JAWPHD010015690.1:0-53860 GCA_037043455.1 Cyrtodaria siliqua | reverse complement strand
TATATTTTTGTTTATCATCAGATTTGGATAATTCTCTTCATATTTCCAAAGTTTTTCAGAACTGTCAATATGGTATTGGAATGGAACATTATATAACTGTCTAGCTGTGGCAAATTATTTAGAGGACACTGAAAAACAAGCAAATCAACATTTAAGCACTTATGTAAATTCTGAATATATTAAATATTAAATACCAAATAAAAACTTATAATTGCTTTGGGGGGAAATAATATTCTTTATAACAAGTGCAATTAAGTTTACTGTTGAATAAAATAAAATGTTTTATTACAACTTGTTTTCATATCTAACAACTGACTGTCATTAAGTGCTGTCAATCAATACATGCCACACGTTCCCCATGCCAACAAGATGCAACCATTCTCCAAACTAACCCTGATGAAAGTTTAAATAAGCAATCAAAGTTCCTTGTGCATTAAATCTGTGATCAAACTGATGCCAATTATGTGATTTGAAGGCAAGAGCTTTTGTTCTTTTGCACTGAATGTGTAGAAAATGCAACAAAAGCCTTGTGCATTGAAGAGGCTTGGAAAGTGAACAGGCTAAAAGTAGAACCATTACGGAACAATAGTTTTACAGAATTGCATGTGGCAATCCAAACAATTAGTGATCAACTGTATTGATTCCTTAGAAGTAAAAATTAAGCCACTTTCATAGCCCTACATAGTGTAATCAAATATATTTGAATCGCTGCGACTGTCAACTCAAGTCGACATCCTTCTTGATCACGTAAATGTAATAATCTTGATGAGAACCAGTCAATCTCATCTCCATAATGTTTTATGTTTTGTGTTGATGAGAACCAGTCATTCTCATCTCCATAATGTTTTGTGTTGTTTGAATGGCACTGGACTTTGTAGATATAGAATTTACATAAAAGTGTTCCAGGAACAACAAAGCAAGTAATGACCCGATTGAAACACGTTTTTATGACATCATGGCTGACAAATCTGGTAATGCCAAACGGAAATTACATGAAATATGACAAAAGCCTGTATTCAAGGTTCTTTATAAATATATATTAATTGCAATGACATACAAGAACAATGTTTGATCTTTAATAACAAATGTAGGATGTCTGCTTGTGATGATTCCTGCATCCTGTGGTGACTTTCTTGCAAATTGTGGGGATTCTTGCAGTTTATGGGGATTCTTGCCAATTGTGGGGATTTCTGCATATTCCTGCATACTGTGGGGATTCTTGCAATTTATGGGGATTTTTGCCAATTGTGGGGATTCCTGCATAGTCCTGCATACTGTGGGGATTCTTGCATATTGTGGGGATTCCTGCATATTGTGGGGGATTCCTGCATGTTCCTACATACTGTGGGGATTCTTGCATATTGTGGGGATTCTTGCACATTGTGGGATTCCTGTATATTGTGGAGATTTTTGCATATTGTGGGGATTCCTGCATACTGTAGGGGAATTTCTTGCATATTATGGGAAATCTTGCATATTGTAGGGATTCTTGCACATTTTGGGATTCCTGTATATTGTGGGGACTTTTGCATATTGTTTGGAATGTCTTGCATATTGTGGGGATTCTTGCATTTTGTAAGAATTCTTGCCTATTGTGGGGATCGATTCTTGCACTTTGTGGGATTCCTGTATACTGTGGGGAATTTTGCATATTGTGGGGATTACTGCATACTGTGAAAATTCTTTCCCATTGTGGGGATTCCTGCATATTCCTGCATACTGTGTAGGGATTCCTGCATACTGTGTGGGGATTCCTGCATATTGTGGGGATTCCTGTATACTGTGTGGGGATTCCTGCATATTGTGGGGAATCCTGCATATTGTGTGGGGATTCCTGCATACTGTCGGGATTCCTGCATATTGTGGGAATTCCTGCATACTGTGTAGGGATTCCTGCATACTGTGTGGGGATTCCTGCATATTGTGGGGATTCCTGCATACTGTATGGGGATTCCTGCATACTGTGTGGGGATTCCTGCATACTGTGTGGGGATTCCTGCATATTGTGTGGGGATTCCTGCATACTGTGTGGGGATTCCTGCATACTGTGTGTGGATTCCTGCATATTGTGGGGATTCCTGCATACTGTGTGGGGATTCCTGCATACTGTGTGGGGATTCCTATATATTGTGGGGATTCCTGCATATTATTTGGGGATTCCTGCATATTGTGGAGATTCCTGCATATTGTGAGGAGTCCTGCATATTGTGGGGATACTTGCAATTTGTGAGGATTCTTGCATATTGTGGGGATTCCTGCATACTGTGTGGGGATTCCTGCATAACGTGTGGGGATTCCTGCATATTGTGATGATTATGACATATTGTGGTGATTCCTGCGTATTGTGAGGATTTTTGCATACTTTGGGGATTCCTGCATACTGTGTGGGGATTCCTGCATAATGTGTGGGGATTCCTGCATATTGTGGGGATTCTGGCATATTGTGGTGATTCCTGCATATTGTGAGGACTCTTGCATATTGTGGGGATTCCTGCATACTTCGTGGGGATTCCTGCATATTGTGAGAATTCTCCATATTGTGGGGATTCCTGCATATTGTGGGAATTCCTGCATACTGTGTGGGGATTCCTGCATACTGTGTGGGGATTCCTGCTTATTGTGGGGATTTCTGCATACTGTGAGGATTCTTGCATATTGTGGGGATTTCTGCAAACTGCGTGGGGATAATCCTGCATACTGTACGTGTGGCGATTCCTGCATATTGTGAGGATTCCTGCATATTGTGTGGGGATTCCTGCAAATTGTGTGGGGATTCCTGCATATTGTGGGCATTCTTGCATATTGTGAGAATTCTTGCATATTGTGGGGATTCCTGTATATTGTGGGGAGTCTTGCATATTGTGGGGATTTCTGCATACTTGCTTATTGTAGGGATTTTTGCATATTGATGGGATTCTTGCACACTGTGAGGATTCAAAGGTGAGTCAACATAATGCAGGTGTTTCCACCCAGGCGTGATAAAGCTCACATCAAACACCGAGGTGGTAAGCAGCAGCAGCAGTCAGCCATCTACACCATTCACCTTGATTGGCCAATCACACTAACATATTTCCTAAAAGCTTAAAGGAGTTGGGAGAATGGAAAGTTTGCTTGGCAAAACTTAATAAATGACATATCTGGGATAGAAAAGCTCATTTCCATTTACAATCTTTACCATTAAACTATTCTCTTTTTTATTCTTAGCTGCCGAAGAACATATTTATTCTGAAAGAATAAGAAAGCAAATATGAATCTGTCCTGTCATGATAATTTTCTCATGGCCTCCATTTTACTGAACAACTGAACAAGTATATCGAAAAGAAGGTAAAATAATTTGTTTATCTTCTGCAATAGAGTTGGCAAGAATAGTGGATCCAAGTATAGAATAAGTTTAGAAATGATTACTAGGAATAAGGATAGCAACAAACAAGCAGACGTATTACAGCATTATAGTAGAACAGTTTGTTTTACGGAAAGTTTTATTTGAAGATGTACTTTAAATCTCGTCCTTGCATGCTATATTTTATTAATTTATATCAGTCAGTTATAATATACTGTGCACCATAAATGCACTATTATTGAATATAATATATTCCGTTAACACATTAGGAAATAAATATTGTTTAAGTCAAATGCACTTTTCATACGCTGCATGACATTCAATAATAAGTTGATATTTATAGAAACACACAGCAATCTTGCTATATCCAAATTATGTATTTTAACTCCAAATTATTTCATTTTGTTTATAAATCAAAAAACATTAAAGGCAGAATATGCTTTTTAAAATGACGATGAAAGATTTAAGTTTTTGGAAATCTAATAACTTAGTGAATTGCGCAATCCAATTAATATAAAAGAACAAAGCTTTGTAAACTATGCCAAATAAATAGTTTCCATACCATTCCGCGAAAAACTCATGCAAAATAAAGTTCTATTTTACTGGGTCCCATGAATATTGCGCCAGTCAAACATGGCAAAAAAAAGGAGAATAACCAATTACTGGACGATAAATTTCGAAGGCAATGTTTCAATTAACACCTGGTGATATCAGGTGATCTCAAGCAATTTAACAGTTATATTATAGACTTATACTTGGCACAAAGCCTGCATTTATTTTATGATAAATTTATAAAAAAATATTTTATGATTTTATTTTATGATCTCTGTGTTAAGGTTGAAAATGATCATAGGGCTTTTTTAAGTTGGAATTACAAGAAAGTTTCCATCTTTGAAAGTTTAACAAAATTCAAAAAATTCAAAAGATTGTAAGTTTTGATTTTGAATGATCAAAATAAGCCGCACGACATAAACAGGTAAATATCCCCTACACGTTTGTTGTGTGTCTCTCTATATGATATCATTCATACACTTGCCATATCGTACTATAGTCAATCAAATTTTAATATTGGTATAATATATTATATCCCGATTATAAACATACAGTTATGACAATTATTGAGATGTTTAACAACATATTTAATTTGAAAATATATGCAGTGCAAAACGTTTCCCCAAGTGCCAGAACGAATGAAGGATAAATGGAGGATCTTATATGAGTGCCTGTTTAATATTGAATTTATTACACAAGCTGGATAAAATTATATGCTGCAAGGCTGTGCCGGGCATCATATCAATTTTATCCAACCAGTTTAATAAATTCAATATTAAAGAGGCACGAATATTAGATTCTATTTATCACATAACTCTTAAAATGCCTCTACAGAACTACGTCGTCGATTTCCGTAATCTGGTATTTTAAACATTAAGGAAATTTACGAGGCAATTCTGATGCACACCGAGCTGAACGGAAAATACCGAACAATGATTTGGCCTTCACTTGTATATTTATTTCACTAGTGTCATATGATAAATATATCATGGCTTTATTACACTCCCAAACAGCAAGTTATGTAGTAAACATTTGTTTGGTGTTTTTGTCCCAATATGAGAAAAATTTACATAAAAATTATATGTATGAATATGTGTCTTTCAATAATTGTCATGTTTTATAATTAATTCACATATAGACTGTAGGTACTATAAATTAATGATACAAGCAGTACCCACAATGGTGATCTTCCTGTCCTTAAAAGTGATGATGTAGCTGTAACATGTAACATTAAAAAAAGTTTTTCTTTATTTTAAATAATACAATTTCTGAGAATACATTTCAACAGATCTTACATAGCCCACAGAAATAATTACTAAACCTTTAACACCACGGTACATTCTTATCTTGAACTGTGAAAGCGTCAAAAGATATAGCTTCACAATTACGTATTAGCCACTTTGTTCACAGTTTAGAATTGACGTCATTTTTCACATGTTTGTGTTAAAAACTAATTTTCAAGAAGGAAAACTGATTGTGCTTAACTTTAATCTAACCTTGATTTATATACCAATAATTCATGCTTATGTTAAGCTTGAATATTTATTTAAATCTTGATTTATATATAAAAAGAAAGATGTTTTTGTTAAGCTTTAATAATTTCATCCCAATTTATACAAAAAGAACTCTTTTTGTGTTAAATCTAATATTTAATATAATTAATGTATGTATTAAGATTGCTCTGAAAAGCAACAATGCGAGTTTTAAGGAATCAATAAAACAGTTCGAAACTAGTTACTGATTAACGTCATTTTTCGCAGTTTTTGTTCATAATCTCAATATTAAAGGCGTTGTTGCACTATTCTGGAACTAGCTTTATTTAAAAATCATGGAAAAAGCTGAAAGCATTATCAAAATATTATAAACAATACAGGAGATAGGATCTTTTAAAAATTTGCACAAATTCTCAAATGGAGGCAGCCATATATGGAAAAAGGCGCGATGAAGTCATCATTCAAAGCTGGCTGCCTCCTTTGGAGTCTTTTTGCACATTTTCAAAAGGTTATCTCCTATATTTTTTAAGATATTCTGATAATTTTTTCACCTTTTTTCACAGTTTTTAAACCCCTTTAAAATGAAACTAGTTCCAGAATAGTGCAACAACCCCTTTAAAGTACAATTTCTAGATATAAGGGAGACCAGTCACTAGACTGGGACTTACAGGAGATGTGCCCGGTCCGAAGTTGACGTGTGCGTACAGCAGGACCCCGGCGTCCTTGTGACCGGCTTCCATGGCGATGGACAGAGCTGTACTACCATCCTACACGGACAGACAGACAACATATACAAATACAGCATGCTACGTGTAATACAAGCAAAATGAAATAAAATGTTAAGAAATAATGATCAGGGCTAAATTTTAATACTTTTTGCAGACTTGCAATATTTAGCGAGTTGATAAAATTTAGTCCTTTTCCGAAATTGGAATGATTAGGTTTTCCATGTAGGTACAATAAGGACAGTTTTGAAACCTACTAAAACCAAACATTGCGCGTAACTAATTTTCATTGTTCAATTTGCACATTCCGAACATTGTGGCAGTATAAGTTGTTTGTTTCTCCTTATATCATTCGACTGATAAAACCCATGAGATGCCAATTCCAGAGTAAGTCTACTGTCATAAACCATCGTGTAGGGTATCTGACTATTCCTAACAAGTATACTACCATTATGTATATCCTGGAAGACGACTTTTTATTTATACATGTATACATAAAGATTTGTTTAATGTTTTAATTACTTTTTTTTTTTACTGAAGATTACAGAAAAGTTCAAGTGCCTATATAAATGGCCTATCATTATGAAAAGTAAACAAGCAAAAAGGTTGAAAAATTGAGCCCTGAGAATTAAAGATTAAAAGGAGAAAAATTGCAAAATAAATGTCCTAAATACCTCACAACATCAATGACATGACCTCTACAGAATATATGCACACAAAGAATAAATAATTGAAAATAAAAAAAACAGTCAACAATATAAATAAATAATAACAAGAGGTCAATGACCTTGAAGCTCTACTGATTGATTTTGATTTCAGGAAGTAGTCGCTACAGACTTGTTTTTTGAAAATCTATTTTTAACCGTGGCGGCCATCTTGAATTTCCGGCCGACCTGAAATTTTGCTAAGATCAATAAGACATTAAGAGCAACATTCCTGTGAAGTTTCATGAAAATCCGTCAGGTAGTTTCAAAGAAGTAGT
Source organism: Cyrtodaria siliqua (assembly GCA_037043455.1). Classification (NCBI taxonomy): domain Eukaryota; kingdom Metazoa; phylum Mollusca; class Bivalvia; order Adapedonta; family Hiatellidae; genus Cyrtodaria; species Cyrtodaria siliqua. The sequence continues at coordinate 46,768 of JAWPHD010015690.1, read as the reverse complement.
CGCTACAAGTTTTCATTATATAACTCTATGTAAACAAAGCAGCCATGTTTAAGGTAAAATCAAAACGATTTTCGACAAGGACCAACATCATGTCATACTGATCATTTTTGAAAAAGTCCCATATCAATATCTCTTATTGTTTTGAAGAAGTAGTCGCTACAAACTTATTTATTTTAAATCTATTTTTAGCTGTGGCGGCCATCTTGAATTTCCGGCCGACCTGAAATTTTTCTAGGATCAACTAGATATCAAGAGCAACATTCCTGTGAAGTTTCATGAACATCCGTCAAGTAGTTTCAGAGGAGTAGTCGCTACAAGTTTTTACTATATAACTCTATGTAACCAAAGATGGCCACTGGCAGCCATGTTTAACGTCGAATCAAAATAATTTTCCACAAGGATCTACATCATGTCATGCTGATCATTTTAGAAAAAGTCTCATATCAATATCACTTATAGTTTTCAAGAAGTATTTGTACAAACTTATTTTTTAAAAATCTATTTTTAGCTGTGACGGCCATCTTGAATTTCCGGCCGACCTGAAATTTTGATAGGATCAATTAGACATCAAGAGCAACATTCCTGTAAAGTTTCATGACAATCCGCCAAGTAGTTTCAGAGGAGTAGTCGCTACAAGTTTTTACTATATAACTCTATGTAAACAAAGACGGCCGCTGGCAGCCATGTTTAACGTTGAATCAAAACGATTTTTGACTAGGATCAACATCATGTAATGCTGATCATTTTAGAAAAAGTCCCATATCAATATCACTTATAGTTTTCAAGAAGTAGTCGCTACAAACTTATTTTTTAAAAATCTATTTTTAGCTGTGACGGCCATCTTAAATTTCCGGCCGACCTGAATTTTTTCTAGGATCAATTAGACATCAAGAGCAACATTCCTGTAAAGTTTCATGACAATCCGCCAAGTAGTTTCAGAGAAGTAGTCGCTACAAGTTTTTACTATATAACTCTATGTAAACAAAGATGGCCGCTGGCAGCCATGTTTAACGTTGAATCAAAACGATTTTTAACTAGGATCAACATCATGTCATGCTGATCATTTTAGAAAAAGTCCCATATCAATATCACTTATAGTTTTCAAGAAGAAGTCGCTACAAACTTGTATTTTAAAACTCTATTTTTAGCTTTGGCGGCCATCTTGGATTTCACATCAACATGAATTTTTGCTAGGATCAACTAGACTTTATGGGCAACATTTCTGTAAAGTTTCATGAATATCCATCCAGTAGTTTCAGCTGTGAAGTCGCTACAAATAAAAGTTTACGGACAGACAGACGGACAGACGGACGGACGGACGACGGACGCCGCACCACGGCATAAGCTCTGCTGATCTCTGATCAGTAGAGCTAAAAATAGAAAAGAATTACAAATTTAGTTGTCGAGAGTATATATGATAATTAACAGACTGTTAAACATGCTAATAGTCATCTACAGGCTCCAACACTTCCTTCTGTTCATTCGCGATTAACTATTTATTGCAGGGATCAGAAAGCAGACGGACCTGTTTTTGGTGACTTTGCATGTAAGGCTGTAAAAAAATGAGGGTTTACTAAAAGTTTCTGCCCTTACCCTGTCTCTCAAAACTATTTAGTTGAGCTGAGTGCTGTCTAGAAAAAACAAACACATCACAACAACGATAGAATAAAAATCAAATTCATATCTTACGTTATCCGAGATTGTCGCATCGCACCCGGGAGTGTTAAGAAGCATTTTGATGATCTCTGTGTGTCCGTGCTCGGCGGCACACATGAGGCCTGTAGAGCCCTCATCATCCTGGATGTTTGTGTCGGCGCCCGTATCAAGTAACATCTTCACCATCTCTGTACGACCCTGTCTCACGGCAAACATTAAAGCTGTCTGACCATCCTGTAATTGTTACAAACACACATTAAAGCTGTCTGACCATCCTGTAATTGTTACAAACATATTAAAATCATTTGGCTTATCTTATGGAAAGCAACCCCTGTTCTGGACAGCCCCCACTCCCATCCGTAACAAGAGTATTAACTTTCACTGCTTTACTGTTCACATTAATCATGGAAAACAACACCTGTTCTGGCCAGCTCCCACTGCACCCTTGTTCCACCTACTACAGGTTATTACTATCCCTGCATTACTGTTGATATAGCCCATGGAAAGCAACCCTGTTCTGGCCAGATCAAACTCCCACCCATAAACGTTTATTGACCTTCATTGCCTTAATATTCACATTGCCCATGGAGAGCAACCTCTGTACTGGCCATCCCCTACTCCCACACATCACATAGTATTTACCTTCACTGCTTTACTGTTCACATAACCCATGGAAAGCAACCCTGTTCTGGCCAGCCCCCATTCCACCCGTGTTCCATCTACTACAGATTATTTACCATGGATGCTTTCCTTTTTCTATTCACATGCTACTGGCCACACCCTACTGCCACACATCACACATTATTTACCTTCACTACCTTGCTGTTGACATTGCCCATGGAAAGCAACCTCTGTACAGACCAACCTCAGCCTTATCACACTCATACCTTATCTCCATGACCACCACCTACTGGATGGTAGTTACCGATGCTGCCTTACTGTTCACATTGCCCATGGAGAATAACCTCTGTACTGGCCAGCCCCACCACCCCATTGCTCCACCCACTATATGGTATTTGCCACTGCTGCCTTACTGTTCACATTGCCTATGAAGAATAACCTCTGTATTGGCCAGCCCCACCATCCCATTGATCCACACACTACCTTTGCTGCCTTACTGTTCACATTGTCCATGGAGAGTAACCTCTGTATTGGCCAGCCCCACCATCCCATTGATCCACACACTATATGGTATTTACCACTGCTGCCTTACTGTTCACATTGCCTATGAAGAATAACCTCACCACCCCATTGATCCACACACTACCTTTGCTGCCTTACTGTTCACATTGTCCATGGAGAATAACCTCTGTATTGGCCAGCCCCACCACCCCATTGATCCACACACTACCTTTGCTGCCTTTCCATTCACATTGCCCATGGAGAATAACCTCTGTATTGGCCAGCCCCACCATCCCATTGATCAACACACTACCTTTGCTGCCTTACTGTTCACATTGCCCATGGAGAATAACCTCTGTATTGGCCAGCCCCACCATCCCATTGATCCACACACTACCTTTGCTGCCTTACTGTTCACATTGCCTATGAAGAATAACCTCTGTATTGGCCAGCCCCACCACCCCATTGATCCACACACTACCTTTGCTGCCTTACTGTTCACATTGTCCATGGAGAATAACCTCTGTATTGGCCAGCCCCACCATCCCATTGGTCCACACACTACCTTTGCTGCCTTACTGTTCACACTGTCCATGGAGAATAACCTCTGTATTGGCCAGCCCCACCACCCCATTGATCCACACACTACCTTTGCTGCCTTTCCGTTCACATTGCCCATGGAGAATAACCTCTGTATTGGCCAGCCCCACCATCCCATTGATCAACACACTACCTTTGCTGCCTTACTGTTCACATTGCCCATGGAGAATAACCTCTGTATTGGCCAGCCCCACCATCCCATTGATCCACACACTACCTTTGCTGCCTTACTGTTCACATTGCCTATGAAGAATAACCTCTGTATTGGCCAGCCCCACCACCCCATTGATCCACACACTACCTTTGCTGCCTTACTGTTCACATTGTCCATGGAGAATAACCTCTGTATTGGCCAGCCCCACCATTCCATTGGTCCACACACTACCTTTGCTGCCTTACTGTTAACACTGTCCATGGAGAATAACCTCTGTATTGGCCAGCCCCACCACCCCATTGTTCCACACACTACCTTTGCTGCCTTACTGTTCACACTGTCCATGGAGAATAACCTCTGTATTGGCCAGCCCCACCACCCCATTGATCCACACACTACCTTTGCTGCATTACTGTTCACACTGTCCATGGAGAATAACCTCTGTATTGGCCAGCCCCACCACCCCATTGATCCACACACTACCTTTGCTGCCTTTCCGTTCACATTGTCCATGGAGAATAACCTCTGTATTGGCCAGCCCCACCATCCCATTGATCCACACACTACCTTTGCTGCCTTACTGTTCACATTGCCCATGGAGAGTAACCTCTGTATTGGCCAGCCCCACCATCCCATTGATCCACACACTACCTTTGCTGCCTTTCCGTTCACATTGCCCATGAAGAATAACCTCTGTATTGGCCAGCCCCACCATCCCATTGATCCACACACTACCTTTGCTGCCTTACTGTTCACATTGCCCATGGAGAGTAACCTCTGTATTGGCCAGCCCCACCATCCCATTGATCCACACACTACCTTTGCTGCCTTTCCGTTCACATTGCCCATGGAGAATAACCTCTGTATTGGCCAGCCCCACCATCCCATTGATCCACACACTACCTTTGCTGCCTTACTGTTCACATTGCCCATGGAGAGTAACCTCTGTATTGGCCAGCCCCACCACCCCATTGATCCACAAACTACCTTTGCTGCCTTACTGTTCACACTGTCCATGGAGAATAACCTCTGTATTGGCCAGCCCCACCACCCCATTGATCCACACACTGCCGTTGCTGCCTTTCCGTTCACATTGCCCATGGAGAATAACCTCTGTATTGGCCAGCCCCAACATCCCATTGATCCACACACTACCTTTGCTGCCTTACTGTTCACATTGTCCATGGAGAGTAACCTCTGTATTGGCCAGCCCAACACACCATTGATCCACACACTACCTTTGCTGCCTTACTGTTCACATTGTCCATGGAGAATAACCTCTGTATTGGCCAGCCCCACCACCCCATTGTTCCACCCATGATATGGTATTTACCATTGCTGCCTTACTGTTCACATTGCCCATGGAGAACAACCTCTGCACTGGCCAGCTCCCACCACCCCATTATTCCACCTATGATATGGTATTTACCATTGCTGCCTTTCTGTTCACATTGCCCATGGAGAATAACCTCTGTATTGGCCAGCCCTACCACCCCATTGTTCCACCCACTATATGGTATTTACCTTGCTGCCTTAATGTTTACATTGCCCATGGAGAGCAACCTCTGAACTGGCCATCCCCTACTCCCACACATCACATAGTATTTACCTTCACTGCTTTACTGTTCACATAACCCATGGAAAGCAACCCTGTTCTGGCCAGCCCCCATTCCACCCGTGTTCCATCTACTACAGATTATTTACCAAGGATGCCTTACTTTTCTATTCACATGCTACTGGCCACACCCTACTGCCAAACATCACACATTATTTACCTTCACTACCTTGCTGTTGACATTGCCCATGGAAAGCAACCTCTGTACAGACCAACCTCAGCCTTATCACACTCATACCTTATCTCCATGACCACCACCTACTGGATGGTAGTTACCGATGCTGCCTTACTGTTCACATTGCCCATGGAGAACAACCTCTGTATCGGTCAGCCCTCACCACCCCATTGCTCCACCCACTATATGGTATTTACCATTGCTGCCTTACTGTTCACATTGCCCATGGAGAATAACCTCTGTATTGGCCAGCCCCACCATCCCATTGATCCACACACTACCTTTGCTGCCTTACTGTTCACATTGTCCATGGAGAGTAACCTCTGTATTGGCCAGCCCCACCATCCCATTGATCCACACACTATATGGTATTTACCTTGCTGCCTTAACGTTCACATTGCCCATGGAGAACAACCTCTGTATCGGTCAGCCCTTACCACCCCATTGCTCCACCCACGATATGGTATTTACCATTGCTGCCTTACTGTTCACATTGCCCATGGAGAATAACCTCTGTATTGGCCAGCCCCACCATCCCATTGATCCACACACTACCTTTGCTGCCTTACTGTTCACATTGTCCATGGAGAGTAACCTCTGTATTGGCCAGCCCCACCATCCCATTGATCCACACACTACCTTTGCTGCCTTACTGTTCACATTGCCCATGGAGAACAACCTCTGTACTGGCCAGCCCCACCACCCCATTGTTCCACCCACTATATGGTATTTACCTTGCTGCCTTAATGTTCACATTGTCCATGGAGAACAACCTCTGTATTGGCCAGCCCCACCATCCCATTGATCCACACACTACCTTTGCTGCCTTACTGTTCACATTGCCCATGGAGAACAACCTCTGTACTGGCCAGCCCCACCACCCCATTGTTCCACCCACTATATGGTATTTACCTTGCTGCCTTAATGTTCACATTGCCCATGGAGAACAACCTCTGTACTGGCCAACCCCACCACCCCATTGTTCCACCCACTATATGGTATTTACCTTTGCTGCCTTACTGTTCACATTGCCCATGGAGAACAACCTCTGCACCACCTCCTCCTGCCTCTGTGTCACGATACTGGCTAGTGTTGCCATGATAACTGCTGTGTATCCCGCTTTGTTCATTTTGTTGAGGTCACACGTGCCCGTGTCTAGCAACAAGTTCACTATCTCAAAGTTGCAGTTGGACACTGCATAGTGGATGGCTGTATTACCCTGGAAACAGGAAATGTCTCAAATTGACCATACTAGTGCTCACAATTAAGTTTGCTGACCATAATGATTGTAAAACCATCCAGTTCAAACCAGATTTTATGCAGTTAAAGGTGACCTCCTAACAAAAACTATTATAACAAAGTTAACATGGATATTATAAAAAAACATTCGCATTGATTAACAAGGCTTTTATCATTTAACTTTACCTCAACTTCTAACGTAGCATCAGTGTAACCTTACCCTGTGACTAACCATGCACTTGTTAAATATTTTAGCAGGAGTTAGATTTGAAAACCTTGGGACCAAATCTGGATCGTATTTGATGATCAAAATTAACCGACCCGCTTCCTTCCAGCCTTGACTTACGTTAGAGTCCTGCAAGTTGACGATGTACTCGAGCGTTCTCTTGCAGATCTCATTAAAGCACGAGAGATAATCCTCCACCTGATGAGCGTCCGCCAACTTGGAGGAGGACACCTTGAACCATTCTGCCTGTATCACGCCCAGGCTAGCATTCTGTGTAAATAGAAGAACATATGGGCACCGATACAAATATATGTAGTTATCATTATTTTGTTTCTATGGTGCAGGGCTTGAAATTAGCACTAGTCCGGTAGCTCGAGGCTAGTAAAAATGCTGCCGGGCTACCAAATATTTGTGTCTGGGTAGTCCAATGGGCTAGTAAAATTTGTTCAAATGAGAAATAAATTATAAATTGATAGGTTGTGTAGTGACAGAACTTTCTAACGGAACCTTTAAAACCCTGATATTTCCACAGTATCAATATATGTCTATCGTGCTTTATTAACAACTGCCTCAGTAATCAAACCTAGTGTTTTCCATAACTGTTTTTAGCAAAGTCTTGACTGAGATGCTTTTATATGTTTGGATAATCTTGCATACCTTCAACTCATGAAAAGAAACTGAAACTGAAATTAAATAGACTTTCCTGTTGAATATTATATTGGGCTAGTAAATTTTGAGCAGGGCTAGTGATTTTATCCAACTACCAAACCGGTGATCTAGTAAACTAAAAATGTTAATTTCTAGCCCTGTGGTGTTTTAAAATACAATTGGTTATACACAGGTTAAACCTGGAAAAGTGATGTTTGAGAAAAAGAATGTATGTGTATGTTATATTAGAGGAAGTCTTCTAATAGGCATCAACAAGATATACCAATCTAACATGGTTTTTGAAAATACTCAATGCTGACTGGCTACTGAGGAGTTTTTAAAAAAGCTATATAGACCTCTGACGTCATGTCCTTCAACCGTTAGAACGTCTTTTTAAACGGTTTTCAACGTCGAAAAACATCCAAAACACTGATTACATTATTTTAAGGCAACGTTACGTTCAAACAACAAATTGAACTTGTTATAAACAACATGTAAGTTGTGAGAATGTGTTTGTATTATGCTCAATCTCTCGAAAGTGTGTGTATAAAAAAAATCTGTGTCAGATAAAAAATATATTTCCAGCGGGTTTATGTTGTGCAAGATCAAAACCGGGTGTTGGGACTTGAAACACATCGAACCCGCAGGCCTACGGTCCTTGGTATCGATGGTATTCAAGTCCCACCCACCAGGTTTTGATCTTCGACAATATAAACCGGCTGGAAATATTTTATTTCTTAATGTATCTATCAATAATACATACCTATTATTTTCTTACAATGGAATACAAAAACCTGTATCACTACTTGCATTTTTTTGATTCTGTATCACTATACTGCTAAAAATAGATGTGACACGGTGTCGCCTGTGTAAACAAACCAGTTTACTGTGCTATTTTTTAGAGCTGTCTTATGAAGGATCATTAATAGAGTAATTGTTCTGGAAGTTTGCATCACATCTCTGGTGAGACCTTGCAGATATGGCATGGCCAGGATCACACTCCAGGCTACTGCCTCTGGTGAGACCTTGCAGATGTGGCATGTCCAGGATCACACTCCAGGCTACTGCCTCTGGTGAGACCTTGCAGATATGGCATATCCAGGATCACACTCCAGGCTACTGCGTCTGGTGACCTTGCAGATATGGCATATCCACTTGACGTGACAGAAGCTTCCGGAACAGAACTCTTGTAGTAATCATATTATCCGTGTAGTAAACTGGAACTATCACTGAAAGTAATCAATATCCTTCCAAACAAGTACCCATGATGATATGTGCATCTCCACTTCATACTGACGCTTCTCACAAAAAGTTTGGTGAAATCCATCAATGGGTTATGGAGAAATAGCGCGGACAAGATTTTTGTGTGAAAATATTCAAAGGGCCAGAACTCTCGTCAAAAATCATAAAACTGGAACCCCACAATGATATGAGCATCTCCACTATATACTGATGCTTCTCACACAATTTGGTGAAAATTAATCAGAGGGTCATGGAGAAATAACACTGACAAGATTTTTGTGTGAAAATATTCAAAGGGCCATAACTCCATCAAAAATCATCAAACCGGAATGAAACGATTAGGATTTTTTATACACCTCTCCATTGCAAATTGATGCTTCTCATAAAGTTTCATGAAAATCTTTCACAAGGGGTTATGGAGAAATGGCACGGACAAGATTTTGAACAGACCGGCCGACCAACCGACCGGCCAACAGATCTAGAGTGACTCCTATATACAGCCTCAAACTTCGTTTGCAGGGGTATAAATATGGCAGTTATACACATATCATAAGACTGTTCAGTAACTAATAAAATGAACTAATGAAGCGGTGTGTTTGTTTACCAGTTGTTTTGTCTGTATCATGGTGGAGTCATCTAAATAGGTGGCCAAGTTTTGACAAGCCTCCTTCATTTCACTATTAAGCTCAAACCTGAAATATTAACAAAAAATCACCAAATTAAAATAAACAAATTGTCTCTGACATATTAAATATTTAGGCACTTAAAATACAATTAATGTTTATATTCTAGCACATAAAAAGCTCATAACTTACATAAAGTAAAAAGTTGAAAAATGTATGGCATTTAGAACTCAATAAAAACTGGACTTGCTTTCTTTCTTTACATGCATACAGTCGCTAACCATGAATTGAGATCATACCATTTTATTTATTTTTTCATTTGACATGTCTTGCACATTTTTATTTGACTAAGTCAGTAATACTAAGCTTCGCAAAATTGTCTGAGTCAAAACTTACGAAACTACATTGGACCCAGCAAGTACTTGTGACATGCAATTCAACATTACTGGCTGAAGACTCGCATTATGTAGTAATTAAAGCAGTCAAATGCAAAATGAAATGAAACAAATACCATAAGGACACTCTCTTGAATGCAAGAACGGTATCCTCGTTAAATGAAAAAGTGTCAAATTGGTAATATCTCATAAGTGGAGAGCTGATGACAACGAGGCTATGTTATCTTTAAAACAAACAAATAGTTCCCACTTCCCAGTGATTAAAACCATTGATTATGTAATTTGCATGCAAACTTTGCTTAAACTTTTACTACCAGAGACATATTGACTCAAGTTTGATCCATTTCTTCCTCAGGGTATCTGCTATAGAGTAAATATTTACTTAATGATATATCTACTTTCAATCCTCGTTAAATAAGACGACTTTAACTGGGTTCACTTATCTATGTAAATCAATTTGTTGTTTTTTATAAATAAATTTTATATAAATTACAAACCTTCAGTATGATGTCTCACATAACATTGAAGCAGTGAAACATGAGAGAACATGTTAATTTAAAGGTTTCTCATCAAGGTTAAAAGAAATTTGTTATATCTATGTCTAAATAGGCCTACAGCAAAAATACCCAGGAACATTATTCACAGTGACATGCAAGTGAACACAGTGTGCAGGCATGACAATGCCCTTAGCAGTACCGGAAATGAAGGGGTGACACATACGAGGGGGGATGGAAAAATGAGTAAAATAATCCGGTTGGCGGGTGGTTTATTCTCCTTAACTTTGGTTATTGATTGGCTACTTTCAGCAGTCCCAAATACAACAATTAGAAAGGTGTTCCACGGAACACTTGTGTCGCCTGCCGTGTGCTTATTTTAACATCTTAAGTTATGGACAGTTATGAGCTTGGTAAGGCTGCAGGTTAAAGTTTTATGAAAGGGGCATAACTCTGTCAAAATGAAAGTTTTATGAACATAGGTCAAATACTTTTCAAGTTACGGCCAAGGTCTAAGGTTGCAGGTAAAAGTGTGTCGAACGGACAGACGGATGACAACGACTGACAACAGACGATAATGGATGATGGACAGAGTGATCCCTAAGTGTCTGCCATGCTACACAGGCGACACAACAAAAGGAAGAAATTTAAATCACACGTCTACTTTTAAAACTTTCCCTGTTACAAAAAAACCAAAGGAAAAGCCCTGAGTAGGAGTTGCTTCAAAAATATGGGCGAGCAATCCTGAATACATAAAGTACATAAGCATCCCCATCCCCATGCCCAAACACTCCATTAATAACTTGCCATCATTCAGGTGTCAACTTTTGAAACAATTTCTATACTGGTTTAGGTAATGATTGTTTAGATTGTATTTCCCTATACATCTCTTTATGAATGAAAACAAAGGCCCCCATATGCTGAGGGTCAACTTTTAAGGCTTGGGACTATTTTCAGTAATGGCAGCCATTTTGGAAGTTGTGTCGACCTAATTTTAACAAACATGAGAGACATTAATCTCTGGGTCATTAATATGTCAAGTTTTAACAAAATCAATCTAGCGATTTCTCAAGTCAATAGATGACAGAGGTCGTAAAAACAGGTCAAACGATTAGAAAAGTGAAGAAAACGGGTTAGAATAATTAAGTAGAACAGTAGTAGGAAAGTGAGAAAATGAGTTAAAGTAAAATAGAATTTAAAAAGTGAGGAAAAAACACCAAATGGAAAACATTTAATGTGGAAGTGGGGCAAACACTAAAACAATCATTTGGGCCATGATGTGGGACATAGGGAAAAAGGCATAAACATATAAAATTATGGTAGGAAAATCCGACCTCTCAGTGTCACCCCTACATAAAAGCCACCAGACAGAAGAATTCTAAAAGACCTATCACACATACTATATTGTAAAACTTAAGTTTTAATTTTATAGAATAGACAGAATAGTATTTTTTTTAGAACATTCCAAACTAACTATCTAATCACCATCACATGCTTTTATCTAATTACATTTACCTGTTTTTGTTTGTTCAACAAAACAGTAGATATGTGTTAACTTTATTATTTTGGCCGATACATGTATTAAAAGCAAATTATATTATTTTTGGCACAGGCTAAATTTTTACCCATTCAGAAAATTTGACAAAATTTACCTTCTTGGTCTGGAACTTTGAAAATGAAGAAATAAATTTATTTTTATTGCGTGTCAAAGTGCTATGGTATACCTGGTCCTAGCTTAAAGCTGGGTTACAAAAGCTGTGAGAACCAAAACAACGTAAGAACAACACTGTCTTAATTACACCAAGTGGTTATTGTATTGGTTTCGAATTTGTTGTGAATTTATGTTATACATTTTTATTTTTTTTGGAAATGAAACAATGCAAACTTTATGAATTTAAATTGATTATTTTGTTGTCTGCTTTTGCTTTTAGTAAACTTTCTGAATTTTTTTTTTTTTTTTGTTGTCTGCTTTTGCTTTTAGCAAACGACTTGTAAAACATGTTTATGACAGACCATGTACGATACTAAAGCAGGGTATATCTTGTAATCAAAATTAATAAAACCATGCTGTACATGTACAAAAAGTGAAACCAACCTTTCAAAAAAAAATATATATATAAGAAAACACACAAAAATCAGCTTTATAAAAACGACTATTTTCAACATTAAACAATGAAAGCTTGGCTAAGTGAAGCAAAATGTTGCCACGGAAACTACCTAAACCACACCTATGTAGTCTCTAGAGTAAACGATAAACAAAAGAGATTAAGAAGAATGTAGAAAATCTCACGTTTCTCGAATGTTCTGGTCAAACATTTTAGCACCAGGAATACCATTGGCTATTGCCTCATCATCTTTACATTTATAAATGATGCTGCCTTCGCGGCTATCATAACAGCCTTCATCATAACTACTATCACTGTCATCGGAGGTTGTTCCCCTTGATCCGCTCTCCTCCGCTTCTTCTTCCTCTTCCTCTTCCTCTTCCTCCTCCAACTCCTCCACCTCCTCCTCTTCCTCCTCCTCATGATCATCTTCAGAATTTTCCGACGCAGATGAATTTGCGTCAGAATCTCTAACAAATTAGAATTTAACCATACAAAATGGCTGCTGCAATACATGTGACTGTTCATGGTTGCCATAGCGATGTGACCTCACATGCTTTTGTCAATTCTGCTCTTCTTCTCGTCAACTTTTGCTGCTATATTCATGCGCTTACACAATTTTAAAAAAAAATTCAAAATACACAAATGCGATGTTTTAATAAGTGCTATAATTTTTTTTGCATTTATACTAAAGGCAAAAGCTTTATGAACAATGAATGGAAACAGGCCACAAAAAATGCCCAAAAAAGAAAATAATGTAAGCACTGTTTCACTTAGCAAGGATGAGAAATTCAAGCACAAGCTGAAAGCTTAAAAGTAAATAAGACACAAATATACAGCAGCAATGGGGTCAGTAAGGGGCTGCACGTCTACCCTCCACCACCTTTGTGCAGAACTACGCAATGATGTATGTGCACACGATCTTGTTGGTATTGCTTGTTACTAGAATGAATGATAGCTGTATTATGAATAGCAACTTCAGATCCAAAAACACTCCTCTAAAGAAAGATTATTCTATTGAAAATCAAAATATTACTGTTAGAATTGTAATAAACTGCATACTCAGTTATAGTGGTATAATACAAACTATACATGCCAAATTCATATACTTATACCACAAGCCCAACCAATACAGTAATAATGTCCAACCCATAGAAGTCAAATGTCCAACCCATAGCTAAAATAGTCAAATGTTCAACCCATAAAGGGGAGGTAAAACGTCCAAACCGTGAAGGTCAAAAGTCGAACGTATGTCTGCCAAAACTAAAGGTTGCCTGTCGAAATTATAGGATGTTTGCAAAAACAGAAGACTGTCTGTCAAACTTTTATACTGTTTGTCAAACATATAGACTGTCTGTCAAACATATAGACTGTCTGTCAAACCTGTAGCATATCTGTCAAACATATAGACTGTCTGTCAAACATATAGACTATCTGTCAAACCTGTAGAATATCTGTCAAACATATATATATACCGTCTGTCAAACATATAAGCTCTCTGTCAAACATATAGCCTGTATGTCAAAGATATAGGCTCTCCTGCAAACATATAGCCTGTATGTCGAACATATAGACTAGCTGTCAAACATATAGCTGGTATGTCAAACATATAGACTATCTGTCAATCATATAGACTGTCTGTCAAACATAATTATAGACTGTCTGTCAAACATATAGACTGTCTGTCAAACATATAGACTATCTGTCAAACATACAGGCTCTCTGTCAAACATATAGACTGTCTGCCAAACATATAGACTGTCTGTCAAACATATAGACTATCTGTCAATCATAAAATATGTCTGTCAAACATATAGTATGTCAACCAACATCTGTTTGCCGTCAAGACTAAAGGCTATGTGTCAAACATATATAGGCTGCCTATGAAAAAATCAAACATAGAGGCGTATTGACCACTGAGTACTTTTGAATCAGAGCAAAATGATAAGACTTAAGTGACCAGAGAACCAGAGAAAAACGACAGTTACACATTTTGCATAACATAAACATGGACAAACAGACAAAGAAGTTTACAAGCCTCCATGATAATTTCATCTTAAAGGAATAAAATTAATTCTACTGAAAAATGATGGCACTTATGATGCACATAAAGCACAAATATTATGAGACATGAATCTTTCAAATTTATTTTCACAAGACAGAAATACTTCGGACACGATTTCAAACTTTATAAACAATATTTATGTACAGTAACAATACTCATAATATCGCATCATCCCAGAAGGAGCTTCATCAGTGAAATATTCACAACTTCCTATACAGCAGACTTTCGTCTGCAGTTAAACTTGAACAACAGGCAGATCATGGCAACATGTTTATGAACATTCCTGATGCTCTCATGGACTGAATTTGGATAGCAACAAAAGAAGTGGAGATTGGCAGACGGCAAAAGCGCTGAAGGTCACACGCGAGACTTCCGGTACAATATAAATAATTTGTTACACATGAGCATGCAACTGTCTTCTATCTTGTACTGATCATATAGATTTTTCACGTATTTTAAAAGATATGGGACTCAATTCGTTAATTCAATGACTCTTTTTTTTCTATTTTTTACCTTTATTTTTTTTAAAAATCTGTTTCTTTCATTTCCAAATTTAAATAGAATGAGAACCGGCTGCATAACGTGTATTAATTGTTTCAGAAAAAGTCGACTGTGGTTAATCATTTAACTAAGTTATTTTGCTAAAAGACACATTATTGTCCAAATTCACAGGTTAACATTTTATAGGTTTACCAAACATATAATACCTTTTAAGAGAGGGTGCCTAACTTTGGAAAATATCCAAACACTACAAGCTCAGTTAAAGATCAACATCTTTAAAAGCATGGTCTCCTGAAGGTAACAAAGCATGCTAAGGGTAACAATTATTTCTGATACTTTTTTTCTTCACAATCACATCTGTCGTTTTAACCATGGAAACGGTTATTTAGAGATTCTGAAATCATGTTTCCTAATTCAAAAAAACAGAGTAGAGTTTGTTTTTTTACCAGTAAAGACTGTAAGGGATATAACAATGCCAGGGGTATAGATCTTGTATGGGAATATTAACAAATACAACTGAAACCTCCTAATGATATTGAAAGTTCAGAGATTTTTTATATCCTTTTATACTGTATACCTCCGTATAAATACCGCTCCCACCCCTTCCCTCAACACACCAAAACCCAGCCAACTTTTTTAAAATGGGGGGGTGGCATTATTATATACAGGCCATACACTAAAGTTTAATGTCTTCTAGCTTTCTACTCAGGCTGGTAAAATAAATAAAGCAAAATGATTTGAAAATTTCCTGGTTATTCCAATATAAATTATTGACAGTTAAAACGACTGAAAAAGTGAAGAAACATATATGAGAACATCACTGATACATGAATTTTAGATTCTTTGAGGAAGCCATCAGTGGAAAAAAAACAAGTGAAGCACCAATGGTGGTGCCAACACCGGATTGCAAGTTAACATCATAACTGAAAAATCTAAGTAAAAAGGGAGGATAATTCAGGTTAAATGAGAGTTATGTTTCTTGTCATATTAACATTGTGTAATGAAAATAAACATGTGTTCCAAGTTCCAAAACTTTCCAACAATTGTTTTTTGAGAAATGAGGAAAAACAAAAACTTCAACCAAAAACTTTAACCATACTTCAAAATGCGCAGACGGACGGACGGACCGACAGAAATCGCCAAACTATAAGCCTGGATTTGCTATGCAATCCAGCTAAAAATCTTCAAACATGAGTCAGTAATGTTATCCTCTCTTCAAAAGTTGGGCAACCTCTCCTAATTCCTAATTGGAAGTATGGTAAAAAAAAATTGGCAGACCCAAATTATGATAACCTGCATCAGACTACTGAGAACAAGATAGACGGACAAAAGTGGACTTCATTCTAAACAGTCTATTAAATCATTTTAGAATTATTTTATTCTTAGAATTTTGTGATTATTGGTTTCAAGAAACTCATTACTCAATGAGTGATACAAAGTATTTCTCTGTTTCTCACAGCAATTAAAAGGCTCATTCAGTTCTCAGAACACACTGAGTTGCATCATAATAGCATGACGTTATGTCATAATACCAAGGTGTGATGTCATAATACCAGAAAGTGATGTCACGATAGAAACAACCAGATGAAAATATGAATGAAGCGTTCTGACTGGTTCAGTGATAAACATTGGACCAATGAAACCAGTTAATTTAAAGCTCATTACATTCTCAGAACACACTGAGGTTTTACTGGACATTGTGTAATGAGTTTCTTGAAACCCAGAAACAAAAAATTCTAATAATAAAATAATTCTAAAATGATTAAATAGACTGTTTCTACAATAACTTAATCCCACTTCCTTTAGACATTTTTAAAGTTAGTTATTAAGCTATGAGGTGTTACTGGCCTTTTGAATGATATATACTCTCCTGTTATTTTATACTTTTCCATTATAAAAACATATAATACCATATATGCAGGATATTTATGATGAATTCATTTTTGGATCAAATGCTTGCAATCTGATATGTAACCTTAATTTTTAATGCTTACTAAAAATGGGAAATTTTATACTTCTCGAAAAAATGACTGTACTTCACAATCAAAGACGAGGAAGCTTTACATTTGAAAAGGCCAATGAGCCCTACAATATGCAAATTTTATGTTAAGTATAATTCAAAATGAAGAAACCAAACTCCTATTACAAGAAGATCCACATACGCCCCTATTGTTTCATTTCCAACCAACAATTTTATTCATATACCCAACGATAGTACAGTACAAAATTTCACAACCCACATAACAATATTTATAACAATGGTTATATCCAAATCAATGTAAAGAGCATCAGTATTAAATAAAAGACAATTTCTTCAAAATGGAGCTATAATCCCGAGGGTATGAAAACAACAAATGTTGTACAACATTCCAATTAATGCCGGATGTTTCTTTTTTTCATCTCGCAATTGATCATTCACTTTCGCTTTACTCCGGGCTTTGTCTTGAAGGCCACTCGCGTTCAATCCCAGCCAGGACCGATTTTGGGTTAATTATCGAAATATTTCAAAAAGTATTTCCTACCTTACCAGTCCTTCGGATGAGACTTTAAACCGACTCTAAAATGCTTAGTGCAATACAGCGAGGATAAATAAATGCTTACAGCATGAAGGCCACTCGGCGAAAATGGGGGTAAAATAATCCACTAAAATGGCAAAATGGGAATTTTGAGAGAGATAAAAATAAAACTGTTTCAGATCTACGTCTATAGACCATGTTATAATATTCAGGGTGTTGTTTCAGCCAAAGGTTTTTCAACATTAACATGAGCAATTTGAATAATACGTAAGTAAATTGGAACTGCAATTGTTAGTGGTAAATAAAAAATACCTTGTTTTTGAAAATCAGTTCTTAAATGTTTTACGGTCAAAATGCCTTTTTGGGAGCTTATTCCATGTAAATTCCTCGTTGCTGGGACAGCAAAAAATTAAGAAATCTTTAATAAGGCCAAAAAAATAATTACATGTGTTTCCAGTAGCCCGACCGACCCTCTATTTTTAAGGGGCCGACCCTAAAACTTTTTATGAAAAAAAAATTAAAATTAAAAATAAAAAAAAATAAAAAAATAATAATTGTTTTGAACAATGATTTATCACAATATATTGAGGTAAACTGACATCACAGAGAAACTTTCAGTTGTATCATCAACTTGTATGGGGTTTATAAGATAAATACATACCCTACCCTATGTTTTCAGAGCATGCAATAGGCAACACACTTAATTTTTTTTTGGCCTAACTACAGTTAGCCTTTATACTTTGCTATAAATAAAACTTTTGGGATAAAAATTCTAAAAGAACATTTTTTCTCATTTTTGATGCAGCAGAATTTTGCACTGAAAACGTCCTATCAAAAACAACTTTTGAAAAGTAAAGTAATTTTATTTACCTCTAAAAAGCTCTGTTTCACTGATATACAACTTATTTCGGTACTGGTCGAATTTTATATGAAAAGTCCAAAAGACCTTTGGCTGAAACAAGTGCCCCGAACGATAGTTAAAATACGAGCAAGAGTTTATTTCTGGCAATCAAGCTTGTAACAGGTCCTCTACTTATTCATTTATTGGAATTGTGGAAATATGATAATTGTGCCATTGGAATGGGGAATATTATTAAAATAATTAACCGTTGGATAGCTTTTATTCCAAATTGAGGAATCTACTTGATTTTTATTAATATAGTTACAATAGTTTCACATCCATCCCTCGTAATGTACTGCTTTCTTCTAATAGTGATGCTCTTTAACGGACAACACTTGACAATTGGTTGTGAATTACAAGTTCCCTCATAGTGTTTATGTATTGTATAGATAAATACAACGAATGATGATAATATTCTTACCCGCCAGTAACAGTCTCTGCGAAAGTTATTCCCCTTTTTTGTTCTCCGGGATCAGATTTACTCTTCTTCATAATGGACTTGAGGGTTCCGGAGGGGCTTTCCAAATCAGAGAAGTGAGAACTTGACGACGAGATCGTCTTGCTGATCAACTCGGATGAACCAGACGACGATCCAGAAGACCCTGTTGAACTAAGGCCACTGTCGTAACTTCTACTGTAAATCTCTCTCTGCGGGGAACCATCCTCTGACCGGAACCGTCTCTCGATGACAGTTACCTTCGGCGAACCGGAACCATCTTCCACTATTGTCTTGTAAGTTGTACTGTGATCTGACGAAGATGACATTTGGGAGGAGGACATGCCACTGTCACTCAATCCTCCTCCATTTAATAACAAATCTGCAGTTGACTGCAAACCGCCTCCATTCGACGAAAGATTTTCTGAAGTTTCCAAAGTCGAATTTTCACTTACTAACTTATCAGCCATATCCTGACCCAACACACGCGCAATGGCGGTTCTGCCCTGAGTACCAGATGTTTCTATTGCAGAGGAACCAGTACTACTCGACCCAGAGATGCCAGTACTGCTGAATCCTGAACTGTTTGAAGAGCTGCTCTTTATTGTAGATCCTGTCATTACACTATCTGTACTTGTATCTAAAATTTGCAATGAACTTCTTCGACCTCTCGCTACCTCCTTCTGTATAACAGCTGCGTCAGCACCCAAGACTTCCGGGCCACCACTCACAGTCTTTGTTTCTTGAACTACATTTCCAACCCCATCACTTCCAAAAACTCGCTTTGTTGTTACTGTGGTAACTGTGAACTGGCCGTCACCACTAGTGCGCCATACTCGCTCCTCGACGATTTCTTCATTTTGGTCCATTTCTTCTTCTGATTTCTTTCTCTGTTTCTGACTAGATTCTACAGCATAGCTATTATCTGAATATTCCCGTTTCTTTTCATAACCCTTTTCTTTTTTTGAAACTTCTTCATCAGCATTTGTCTCATAATATACAGTTCTAGTTTCAATACCATCTTCTTCAAACCTATATTCCTCCTCTTCATTTTTCTCATCTAAATCACAAACAAACGAATCAATTCTATCTTCACTACAACCTACAGTCCGAACATCATGTCCATCTGTATTCATGCCATAATTGCGCGTATTTTTCTCTTTTATTGTGTTTGTCCCAATGTCCGACAAAGGTCTTAATATTGTATTCATGCCTGTACTGTAAGATAGTTTTGTCTCAGTGTTTGTTCCCATATTCCTTAACTGGTCAGTAGCGGCAAACACTTTACAGTCTGTTTGGCACGTAACATCGTAGTTGACACTTCTGTCAGTATTTGTGAAAGAATTATTCGTGCGAAGTTGCTCTGTCTGAGTCCATGATGTTTCATTGTATTGTGATACAGTGTTAGTACCAGCATCCATTCTCCAGCCATAGTCAGTGTTTGTTGTTCGATTCATCCTGTCTGGGTAAGCTTCGATGCTGACTGAACGTCGAGCCACGGGGTTACGCACCTCGACGTCAATGCTGCAGTCCCCAACTCCGACTGTTCTAACGTCGAACATCGATGTGGCATACTGTATACCGACATGCGCATATTCAGGTCTAGAATCTACTTGTATTGCCTTACTAGAAACAGATTTGGACAAGGCATTTTTGAGAGCTGAGGTGAACTCTTCACTCCTAAAGCTAACATTTGTAACAAGCGCAGTAGTCTCTGTTGTAACACCAACAGTCCTCGTTGCCGGTTTCTCAAACGAATCAAAGTTATATGATACTCCAACATCACGCGTCGGCACACGACACTCAATCCCAACATTTCGTTTTCCGGTTGGCGCATTTTGTCCAATAATAACAGTCCGTAGTTCCTTTTCATGAATATGCATACTGTCATCGAAAACATTACCCTCACCAACACCAACGCTTCTTGTAAGAGGTTTGGAACTTTCTGGTTTATACATAGCATGTTGCTTTTGTGCTCGGTCTATAATAATGGTCTCCCTTTCAAACACACGTGTACTGTTATCCTGAGTTGTGTAACTGGATGATAAATCCGGTTGTAGAAGATATGGCTCCAACACGTTGTGATCACCAACAGCTGCCATTTTAACTTTTGGCTTTGGTGCAGTGGGTGGGGGAGATTTGAGGGAGAAATCAAACCTCGGCGAAAGTGTCGGTGTAACTGGCGAGTCAATGGTAGAGTCACCAACACCTCGGCTAACCGTTTTCTTCTGGTTCTGATTTTGTGCCTGCATTTGTAGACTCTGTAATCGCTTCTCCTCCTTCAACACTGAGATTCGCACTTGTAACACGGGGATGGCCTTCGCCTGCTCCTCTAGATCCTTCATTCTTTGTAGACTCACTGCCATGGCCTCCCTGATAGCGTGCAATGACTGCTTGCTGATATTGGTCGTGTTTGACTGTGGAGAGGCTGCACCATCCTCCATTGGTAAGTGGGTTGCCATGGTTTCGGCCAGTTGCTGTGACGTGATGTTGGTCATCCTGGTCGTCATAGTTTCAGTTGTCGAGTGACCCTGACTGTATGGGAATACTCTCTCACTGGCGACAGTAGAAATAGACGACAGAGAGCTATTAGAGTCTGCCCTGTCGTGATTGTTCAAGGTTGCAGTGAAGGTTTCGTTGTAGCTCTGTAGCTCTTGTGCTACCTGCCGGCCAACCTTTTTTGGAAATGTGTTAAATTTAGGCTTTCCTTGGTTAACGGTAGCAGTACCAGTGTCACTGTACTTCATCATTGTCTCAATTGATGATAATGTCTGATCTACCGATGTGTCGATTTCATCCAGAATTTTATTAGTGGTAGATTCTTGATAGTGTGTGTGATTTTGCATCGGATTTACGATCTCTGTCTGCCCCTCAGTCCGTTCTTGGTCCTGTAGGTAAACCTCCATTGATTTGCGCAGTTTGCGTTTTTCTCTCTGTATACGCTGTAGTTGTTTCAAATATGATTGGTTGGACATGGTGTCGCAGTAGTTCATGAAGTCGACATCAACATGGTAACCATAGGGACAGCAGGTACATTTACCTTCGACCAGCGTCACCTTCTGCTCAGACATTTTGAAATCTGGGCTCACATCTGTCAATGGAAATAAACATGTTTGTAAATACAGGGCTGTTACAGAAAAGATGGGTCACTTCGATGATTTTCTGAAAGAAACCTTGCAATCAGTCAGGAAGTCAAATGCTTCCAACCTTTTTTATTTTATATGTAAATTCACTTATAAAAGTGAATACTGATATTTAATACAGTCAAACCTGGTTTAAGAGACCACTCAGGGGAAATACCAAAAGTGGTCGCTTAATACAGGTGGTCTCTTATTACAGGTTTTAGCATTGTTTGACTTCTTATGAAATGTTTTGTTAAATGTTTGCATTTACTAACTGTGTATATTCTGTACATGAGTGTAAACGTTGTTTATGTGAAGACTGATAATTAATTGTATTACCATCAATGAGAAATAAACATTAAAGCAAAATATACATGAAATATGAAGTAAAACGCTTTTCAACAAAATAATCAAATTCACGCTAACAGTCTACTTTCATTTTCGCTATCCGACCACCTAGCTATAACAAACATTCATTTCCACGTCTATATATACCCAACCTTTTTAATTACCGATATCATTAAAGACTTTAAAAGCGTGCTGCTAATCCTTTGATTATATCAATTATAATCAAATTTAATCGGCTTTTGGACTAAATATTTACTGTAAAGTGGAAATTGACGCAAACTGTTGGCAAAAGAAACAAATAATACTAATATCTTTTTCTCAGTTTCCAAATACGTTTGTACTAACTTATTAATTGGCGCTTATATTTAATATATATACTCAACATCACCCCTAGGGGAATGATTACAATAGGCTAATTAGGTTACTGTTGAATTTATGTTTGATGTCGTTTCTGTGTGATGTACCGAGAGTTAAATTGCTTTTTTTTAGTTTTTGTTTTTCTGAAGAAAGAAAATGTTGGTCGCATATTGATCAAAAAAATGGTCTTTTGGTATGAAATTATGCGGTTGTTGGTCGCGTTAGACAGGTGGTCATCGGGGGGAACTCAGAGTGGTCGCTTATGCCAGGTGGGTGCTTGAAAAAGGTGGTCGTATAACCAGGTTTGACTGTACTATAAACAACTGGAGATTTTTCAAAATTAACTTCATTATACCACTGTGTTATGCCAGGCAGCTCTAAAGTAGCTTTTGAATATTCAATTAGACTGACTGTGACAGATTCAGACAGATTCAGAAAATATTCAATGTTTGTTTTACTAAAATTTGATAGTTTTCAATAGCAATCAAAATGCTTACAAACTGTAATATGTTTCTTGTAAGAACACATTCATAAGGCACAAGCCACTAGCTTTCTCTACTCCTTCCGATTTTCAATGAATTGATTTAATTCTTCGCAGATTCTGTACTATCTGTCCACCATAAAACAGTCGGAATTAACAGAATAAAATATTTATAAACAACAGTGTTACTGGGTTTGGCTATAGATTTTTTTCTAATTAAACAGTGTGCAAATAATCACTGGGGAAGTATGGCCTAAAGGACTCTGTGGTACTCGATCTGGATGTAAAGTTAACTCTCAGGTTCTGTTTCCCATTATGACTTCTGTTTAGTACCAACCAGATCATTTACTGCTCTAACACCCTGAGGTGGGTGTGAGGAACAGGGGTAGATTTTAATACAAAATGCTTCCGCCTTACTTTCACAAACTCTCCAGAGTTCTTTTTCAACAATATGTTAAATTAGCACATAAGTTGTGGTGCGGGAGTGTAATAAAGTCATGATGTATTTATAATATTACACTAGTGAAATAAATATGCAAATGAAAGTCCTTGTCGTTCAGCGCGGTGTGCATCGGAAGTGAAATAAATATGCAAATGAAAGTCCTTTCCGTTCAGCGCGGTGTGCATCGGAATTGCCTCATCAAGTTCCGTAATCATATAAAGAATCGGATTACGGAAATAAGCAACAAAAAAAAAGTTACTTATGAGGTAAATTTGGGAGTTATGTGATAAAAAGAATGTTACATAAAATTGATATGATGCTCGGAACAGCCACCCACACGCCACTCCCCCCCCCCCACCCAACCCCCACCCCTCCCCATCCCCACCCCCCTTATTAATAAGCTGATTAATTAACATATGCCTTTTTTCCCTAAAGCTACTTTCTGAAAAACAAAAACAAGAAAAAGCTCATTTAAATTACATAAAAAAAATGTTGTTTTTTAGCTCTTCAATTAAACCCTCGATCTATCTTAATACAGACAATTGGCTATAGTAATATTTTAAGAATGAAATGTGTGACATTTGAATAAATCAGATTTTGGCTAGAGTTATTTAACAATTTATTGTGTTATTCATTGTTTAAGAATCTTTTCACAATTACATAAGACACTTGCTTTCGAAATCGCCTTGGTTAAAATAAAGCAAGATTACGGTGTGTTCCAATAAGACTAAATGCTAAATGTAACCTTACTATTTAATAACGTTCAATACTGTAAAACATTCTCAATTTAGCTAGCGTTTAAAGTCTGAAAAGCCCAAATAAAGGCCTCAATCATCGATAAAAGACAGACTTTAAACATTCTTTGGTATCAACTTCTCCATTCTTTATGTGTGTTTGCCTCATTTCCCAAATAACCTACATTTACCAATTCCCAAATCCAATTGCCACCGTTTTTACCTCTTTTTCACTTCCCAAAACCTGTCACACCCCTCTTTGATGTTCAACAACAGGCTAAACAAAAAACTTCTAAGACATCATTGTTTAATGAGGGACGATATACGAGGTTAATACTTCCTGATATTAAGTGTGTTTTCAATGCTGGAGAACTTAACAGACATAATTTGTATATATATATAAAAACCTGATCGATTAATTTGAGTACGGTTGGTTTCACAATGTCAGACAAAATCACAGAAAGTTCAATGCAAATACAAATACACAGATCATAATCTACACAAAATAATTTTCAAAGTGATCCCATGGGTACAAATGTGGCCAAGGGACACGGATGCCGAATTATGCATTTTGGATAGTTTGGTGTTTGTTTGATTGGTGTTTTACGTCATTTTCAACACGAATTATGCATTTTGGATAGTTTGGTGTTTGTTTGATTGGTGTTTTACGTCATTTTCAACACATGTAAGAACACGGTCAATTTTTGTGTGGTGGAGGCAGACCACCCACTTTTCCTGGATAGAACCAGTACCGTACACCTCCTGCCATTTTGCCATAATTTTGGATAGTTCCGGCAACATATAGCATCATAGGTAATGAAAAACCTTCAAGAGAATCAATGAAATGTACAGAATAGGTCAAGGTTGATGACAATGAACTAGTTGTAGTTCTATGTATGAAGTTTATAAGATAAAGGACTATCGGTAACACAGAGCTAATAAACAAGATATCTGTGGATTCACATGTCTCACATAATGGGGACAGGACTTAGAAATAAGAGGTAAATGTTGTTTAAATGGAAGTTTGTAAACATTGTAAGAACTGAAACAACGGAGTTTACATTTTGCTGATATATGACATCCATGTGTCCAAAAAGATTCACTACCCAAGACACACCAAAATAGAATGTGTTGTCTTCCAAAGACTGAACTATAAACTAAGTTTTAAACATCCAGTTCATAATTATAGTTCATAACTCATAAGAAAGTGACGTTAACATAAGTATTACTAAG
The DNA here is from genome assembly GCA_037043455.1 of Cyrtodaria siliqua. Taxonomy (NCBI): domain Eukaryota; kingdom Metazoa; phylum Mollusca; class Bivalvia; order Adapedonta; family Hiatellidae; genus Cyrtodaria; species Cyrtodaria siliqua. The sequence goes on along the minus strand of JAWPHD010015690.1, from coordinate 21,338 downwards.
TTATCTGCCCTTTGCTTGGAGCGTCAAGGTCACATCCATATTTGCTTTGTCACATTGCGATGTACCACCCAAGATTCAACTATAAGCAAAGTTTGAAAGGTCTAGTGCATACAGTTTGTGAGAAAGTAACCTAAACGCAAAAATAAATGCATGTAAAAATCAGTAAGTTATCTGCCCTTTGCTTAAAGGGTCAAAGTAACATCCACATTTGTTTTGTCACGTTGCGATGTACCATCTAAGATACAACTATAAGCAAATTTTGAAAGGTCTTGGCAGATACAGTTTGTGAGAAATTGACCTAAACGCAAAAATGAAATGTTGACGCCGCTGCCGGAAAAGCAACACCTATGTCTCTTTTTTTCTTCAAAAAGGCAAGACAAAAATTTAAACATGCTTGGTCAGAATCATCCGAATGTTGTAGATGCGTATAAGGAGGATAGAGCTGATTGTGACTAAGAGACGGATGCCTGGGATATGTAGTTGTGGCTTAAAACAGATCTAAGCAAGAACTATTACTGAAGGTGATGAATACCCCTGCTATAATTCTGTAATATAAATAGGCAATCAACAATGGTGATATAGAGGGACATAAGGTCATCAGTTGCTATGAGTATATGAAGTTTGGGAACAAACCATTCAAAACTGTTTGCGAAACACTAGTAATGAAAATGTGTTACGCGACGCAACGGGACAATTGCGACATAAAGGGACAAAGATGTGTTACATGACGGGACGCGATGCAACGGGACATTACGGTATAACCAGGATAACTGATGGGTAAAAAGTAGAAAAAGGTTGGTCAAAGTGACATTCTTTAGTAGGAATGTAGATGTTCTGAAGTTTGAAGAGTTTGGGCTATGGATGACTTAGTGAAGGACCTAATGAGAAACATATTAAACAAGGTATGATGTACACCAAGACATTGCGGTAAATGTGCCATCCACTTTTATGGTAAGGGGCATAAAAAGTTAACAAAACAGTTCAATGTAACTTGGTATGAAACTATATAGCTACACTGCTCAAAAATATGAACGGATTGCTTGTCGATTTTCCATATTGTTACGTGTTAAATGCACCATTTTGACGGCCCATCTTTTCCTAAATGCCTTTCTATACTTTATGCCAAATACTTATCAAGACCTTAAACTTTTGATGCAAATCAGAATTACAGTCATTCCAACCCTGTGAAGTACCATAGCCAAAAATTTGTAAATTTTCATTTTTTCCAAAAATACAGATTTTTTTCTGAAAGTCTATAAAATTCTGGTATGGAAATGGAATTAATTTCTTTATTTAATATTCTAGCATTCATGTCTTAAAATGAATTAATGGCAAACTACAGAAATCCACAAGCTTCGTTTTAGTTGCAGACAGTGAAGTTGAAGTTGCAGGGATAAAAAGTGACTTTTGGAGAAAATGAAAATTTACAAATATTTGTCCATGTCACTTCACAGGATCGAAAGGACTGATTTGCAATGAAAGTTTAGTGTCTTGATAAGCATTTGGCATAAAAGCCGGGTTTGTACAGAAAGGCATTTATGAAAAGCCGAGCAGTCAAAATGGTGCATTTAACACGTGACCATATGGAAAATTGACAAGCAATCCGTTAATATTTTTGAGCAATGTATAAAACTGTTATTGCCTCAGATGAATTTTGATAAGGTTAATCCAATGCAATTATACAGTCAGAAGTTGATCTTACTATTGCAAACGTTAATTTTTTTAACATACAAACATTTAATTACTGGAGGTCTTGAGAAGTACCTGTACAACCATCATATCTTAAAGTTTCTCATCATTTGGTTTTATTTTATCATAAATAAAAACATTCATTTTACCTCTTCGCTTGAATTCCGCAGTCAGTTTTTCACGGCGTCTTACTGAAGGTGGTGACAATGTTGCCGAAGGTGATGACCCGGGCGACGATCCTGAGTATGACCCCGTTCTACTGGTTACGGTACGAGTCATGTTTGACTGTAACTCAGGGTTACTAACGTTCACAACATTTTCAGTTCTTTGCGTTGTTTTTGAGGAGGAATGTGTCTGTGATGACGAAGTGTGCGATTCTGAGCGATACTCTGTGCCATAACTATGATCCTCTGGGACCTGGGGTCTGACGTCAGTTAGCCCACTTTCCGACTGCAGACGTCGCTCCCACATTTTATTTGTACTAGACCCAGATGGGTTATGACTCTCAGATGCACCCCTTTTCCCGAATGGGTCTAATTTGATTGGTCGAAGTTCAGTAACATGGATCTCGGTAGTGATTGGATGGAACTCCTTTTTTACCGGTATGGTTTGTCTGACCTCCTGCTTCATTTCAGCAGTGGCGGTCTCGCTCTTGTAGGAGACACGACTGTCGAGGGTATGGTATGGTCGTCCAGGGAGACCCTCCGAAACAAACAGCTTCTCTAGATGTGCCATCATGCGTTAATGGTGATGGAGTCTGGATATTACATTATTACTCGTCATCTGAAAATATACAGGTATATAAAATTACTGAAAAAAATAAAGGTATATAAGTTACAGTTTTTTTGAAGAATTTATTATTAATATACATGTATACAATTCTGAAAACAATTACAATTTTGAAAATATCAGGTCTAACTACCAAATCGGAAAATAAACAGGTTCATAAAATATCACATAATTATGTACATAACAGAACATAAAACAATCTTTTCTGTTCATACAAATTTAATAAGCTGGTAAGACAGAAACAGAATAAAATTCTGTATGCATTTTTGGACCTACTTTTTTGGTAAATAAAAATTACATTTCATATGATATCCAGAATTGGTCTGAATGTGTTTTTTTCATGGAGGTACAGTACAAATGCACAAACATATCAGGTAAACTCTCCTACTGAAAACAATCATTTTCATTGTCAGAATTGCCTGTGCCGAACATTGTAACAGTACAAGTTGTTTGTACCTGCATCACGTGATCTGTAAATCAATGAGAGACAAATTCTTGAGAAGTCTATTTCAACATAAATTCCAAGATTATTTTTTTTCTTTAAAAACATTATTTGTGTCTTTTAATCTTATCCTGTTAGTACCAGAAACTAAATTAAATCCTGTTGAAAGGTTTATAGATGCAGAAGGCTTCTGGAAGAGAATTTTACCATCTGCAACTAAGGTTAATGTTTTGTAAAGACAGTCAATATTTAATTAAAGACTAAACTGAACTTCCAGATGATGAATGGATCTGTTAATTAATTAAACAAAATCTCTTCTCTCAGGGGCACAGTTCTAAACATACTGGGACAGGAAATCAATGTTCAGTTAAAAACAGTTTAATACTATTGATCTTGTTTCCCCATTTGAAATTTCCTTAATCTTTTTTTTTTGTGTGTGTGAAAACAAGAGAAACAAATAATTCTAGTCAAATGGGATTCAACCAATTATATCCGAGCTCAATACAAAGAAATTAGGCCCGCATATATATCCTATTTGGACAGGAAAGTGGCGTTATTGAGAGAAGTCAGGTTAGCAGGATAGCTAGTGATTCAGGAGTGACGTGATCCCACCAGAAACTTGGGGATCACACTTCTGACCAAAATTTAAACCAATTCCAGCCTCACCTCAGTGAGTCTGTGCATATATTAAAGGTAGAAAAAAATGCCCATCTCACCTATTTTGACATTATCAAGGAAAATATAACGAATCTGTAAAGCACAAACTGATTTACAAAGTTCTTATTATAACTACTCTCGATCCTTAATGCATGTGTTGTCAAATTCATCTAAGATCTTATTGAAACAAACCTTAAAATAAAAAATTTAAGAACTAAACATATGTCCAACGGACACGGATGCCCCCACTGAAAACAATCCTCGGCGAAATGCAACATTTAAAGAACAAAGGGCCGATAACTCTAGTAACTGATATAAGGTCAATTTTAACACCATTGTCAATAAGCACATCTTGATATCATGGGTAAACATCCTGTAAAGTTTCAGAACAACTGGTTTGTAATTGTGTCAGGGAGGAGATAAACACACAATATTTTCAGGACGGACGGGTGGACGGACAGACAGGATAGACACCAGGTTACGCTATATGCCCGAATGGTGAGCATGCATACAAATTTCAAACTCTTTTCTCAACAAGGCAGGAAAGAAATTAAACTTCAGTCTTTCCAGGTCAATGACCTAATTTAAAAAATAGGTCAAACTCACTGTCACCAATTATAGATTTTACCTAATTATGACCTTGACAGTAACATTCCATTTTTTAATATGAACATCTCCGCCAGACTTGATACCCAATTATCAACTAAATTATGTAAGTATGAAACCTATATCTTCAAAAAATCATGAATTGAATTGAATTGGGTTTTAAGGCGCACCAACACATGAAAAGGTTATATGGAGCCTAACAGGCATGAACATGCCAGGCTCATCTTCCATACATCGAGATAAAATATGGAAAATGGGCCTTAGAACCTTCTCACCCTGAACTGCAGAGTTGCTGCAAACTCTTTCGTAGAAACTCCATTTACGCTGGAGCCACGTTTTTGTTTTTCTGCCACTGCTCTTTTGATGTGAGCGAGATAGCACCTGAAACAATACAGGGATCATGATGAAGACCTTTAATGAACATGAACAAAAAATGATAAAATGAACATGAATTTGGGGAATTCTACCCCTCTGCCTACCCCTCAAAAATTCATGAAGTAGGTTAAAAGGGATTAATTACATCAGGCTCTGGGGATTAATTTGTTTAAAAATATAAAAAGCTACGAATTATGTAAGTATGAAATCTCTATCTTCAAAAAATCATGAAGTCGGTTAAAAGGGATTAATTACATCAGGCTCTGGGGATTAATTTGTTTAAAAATATAAAAAAGCTACGAAATGACCCATTTAAAAGTCAAAAGGTTCAAAGACATAGTATTATTACATGTAGATGGAACATTAAAAATTCCTATAATAAAGCGCAATACTTAATAATTATAAATTACAAGTCTTATCAGGCAACAGAGGAATCCCAAATTATAAATAACTATCACACGGATCACCTCGGATCACTTTGGAGAAATCTACAAATGACACTCACATTCCAATACATAGTGATTTTTGTTACCACCGCCAAGTTAATAGCTAACCCTGGCAGTCAAAACCATAGTTAGAAAATGCGTTCTTCGAGACTTCTCTTTTATAGTTTCAGTTTATTTTTTTCGGTTCATGGTTTATGGCTTATATATTTACTTATTTTCTATCATTATAATATAGATATCATGTATTTTAACAATTCTAAAAAAATACCAATCCTGATGTACTCGTTTTAATTACCGAGTACCTACTTGTTTTTTTACTCTTTAAGCTAACTTTCAATGTCACTTTAAGAACAAATTTAACAACTGAGTGCTTACTGCCGATGTGAAATCAAATTTTCAAGGTCAAAAACAGAAGTATCATCTTTGGCTTTTGACATCTCTTTAAACATATCAATGTTACATACCTTAAATATTTTCCTGTCAAAGTTTTTATATATATATATATCTTCTCTTCCATTACATGAGAACACACATAGATCTCTAACTCAGGAGTGACCGGAATTAGTCTAACCTACCATGTTTGTATACATATATACATAAATATATATGTATGTAACACTGTCTTATGTCAATAAAAGGTACTTGACAAAATAAACATTGTGGGGACATATCGGACAGTGTCATAAAATCTTTAACAATCGACAATATATCTACAAGACTGACAGGAGTGGGTTATCAACACCCAGCAAATAAATCCATTCTACTAATCTTGTAACAATTCTTGAAATTTATTGATACTCAGATATGAGATATGTAGGACACTTGCTGAAGAGAATTATAGGAAAGAGATGGTCCAGCAAACAAATCCATTCCACTGAGCGTATACCATATACCCCCTTATAAATGCTCCCCTACCATCTCCCTCCACCCAAACCCCTTTTTCAAATGGGGGGCATTTATATATCTTATATAGGCCTAGTTTAGAGAAAATACACTTGCCAATAGCCTGACTTGAGGTCTTGTTTAGAAAAATAACTCCCCACAAGCATTTTATAGGTATAATACGCAAAAACAAAATCAAAAAAAATTCATAGCCTCATATAATCGGGGGTATACATGGTAGTGATACTTCGAAGATGTAAAAAGCTTGATGTCTCGATCAGCTATGATGGCAGACATTTTGCAGTTTTTATTCTTTATTTCCAAGCTGACAGCATGGCACACAAATAATGGGTCACTCAAACAAACAACTTTTATAAAAAGATACTCCCCTGAGCCTCCACCACTAACCTAGCTTTCATTTGAGAGCACTATTATATACAAACTGGAGCAACCATTAACATATATATATTGAAACTAAACTCCATTCAATATATATAGGTTAAATATTTCTCAAAGAGATTATGTAGACTTTAATCATCCTTTGTTAATTTATCCTTTATGAAATTATATCAATGTTTGTCATACAACACTTCAAGTGTTATAGTGTAATACTTATTAACCTAAGCTGCTTAAAGTCATTAAAAACATATCCAGAAACACGTACATTAAGGTCCTATAGTTGCATGTACACACAGATCAAATAAATAATGTAAAGAACCCTGGAGCTCTCATTTTCTGCCCAATTATCTGTATAAATAAACTTGGAGAAGTTGGCATGCTCCTACAATATTATCCCAACAACCATAGCAAGGCCAAATAAAATACTGACCAAACACGGTCAGTCTGTCTCCAAATGGACATTCTGACCTATGACTAAAATTGCACTGCAAGTCAAAACTCAATTACTTATATCAGATAAGATTAAGACATTCTGAACGTGTCATAAGGGGCCACAATGGTTCAGTGGATGGCACATTTGTCATAAGGGGCCACAATGGCTCAGTGGATGGCACATTTGTCAATAGGGGCCACAATGGCTCAGTGGATGGCACATTTGTCATAAGGGGCCACAATGGCTCAGTCGATGGCAATCCAGAGACAGCTAGACATAATACAGGTTTTATCCACACTGGAACCACAGGGTAACTTCAGTGTGTCTTTAGGAAAGGCAATTCCTTAGTGAAATGGGGGCGTAATCCAGTGGTCTCGTGTATCAGAATCTATCCTTGTATGATGTTTAAGTACGAAAGGAATCAATTTGATAGTAAGAGCAGTGCCCAGTTCCCCGATTCCTATGTATTCGACCCAGGGCTCTCTCTGTGTCGACTCAAAATGATGAGCTGTTAAACAATAATGCAGTTCAATTCCATTGATTTTATCATTCTGATAATAACATGAATTATAGGATTATACTTTACATACTAAGAAGTATCTGCTTACTAGCTAGTCCATTACAACATATCCTTATTGGTTAACGGTACTTAATGAGTACTTGACCACTGATAAAATAAACAAGATTCAGCCAATCAGGCAAGCATTATTTTCTACTAGATTATTATGTAATTTCATCTTCTACAGCTGCATGCTGTGCTTGCACCAGCTTCCACTAACCAAGGTATTACCATCTAAATACTGCAGCTTCCACTAACCAAGGTATTACCATCTAAATACTGTAGCTTCCACTAACCAAGGTATTACCATCTAAATACTGCAGCTTCCACTAACCAAGGTATTACAATCTAAATACTGCAGCTTCCACTAACCAAGGTATTACCATCTAAATACTGTAGCTTCCACTAACCAAGGTATTACCATCTAAATACTGTAGCTTCCACTAACCAAGATAATACCATGTATTAAAACAACAATCTAGCTTTAAATGATCGAAATAATACTATCTAAATTATATAGCTTCCCCTGACCATGATAATAGTATCTAAATGCTGTAGCTTCCCCTGACTGAGATACCATCTGAGTTATGTAGCTTACACTCACCATGATAATACCATCTAAATGCTGTAGATTCCACTGACCAAGATAATACCATATATATATTATGTAGCATCCACTGACCATGATAATACAATCTAAATGATGTAGCGTCCATTAACGAAGATAGTACCATCTAAATGTTGTAGCTTACACTCATCTAAATGTTGTAGCTTACACTAACGAAGATAATACCATCTAAATGTTGTAGCTTCCACTAACGAAGATAATACCATCTACATGTTGAAGCTTCCACTAATGAAGATAATACCATCTAAATGTTGTAGCTTCCACAAACCAAGATAATACCAGCTAAATGCTGTAGTTTCCACTAACCAAGATAATACATCTAATTGATGTAGCTTCCACTAACCAAGATAATACCATCTAAATGATGTAGCTTCCACTTACCAAGATAATACCATCTAAATGATGTAGCTTCCACTAACCAAGATAATGCCATCTAAATGCTGTAGCTCCCACTGACCAAGAAAATACCATGTAAATGCTGTAGCTTCCACTGACCAAGATAATACCATCTAAATGATGTTGCTTCCACTAACCAAGATAATACCATCTAAATGTTGTAGCTCCCACTGACCAAGACAATACCATCTAAATGTTGTAGCTTCCACTGACCAAGATAAGGCCATCTAAATGCTGTAGCTCCCACTGACCAAGATAATACCACCTAAATGATGTAGCTTCTACTAACCAAGATAATACCATCTAATGCTGTAGCTCCCACTGACCAAGATAATACCATCTAAATGCTGTAGCTTCCACTGACCAAGATAATACCATCTAATGCTGTAGCTCCCACTGACCAATATAATACCATCTAAATGATGTAGCTTCCACCAACCAAGATAATACCATATAATGCTGTAGCTCCCACTAACCAAGATAATACCATCTAAATGTTGTAGCTTCCACTAACCAAGATAATGCCATCTAAATGTTGTAGCTTCCACTGACCAAGATAATACATATAAATGATGTAGCTTAATTCCACTAACGAAGATAATACCATCTAAATGATGTAGCTGCCACTAACCAAGAACATACCATCTAAATGATGTAGCTTCCACTAACCAAGATAATACCATCTAAATGTTGTAGCTTCCACTAACGAAGATAATACCATCTAAATGTTGTAGCTTCCACTAACCAAGACAATACCATCTAAATGTTGTAGCTTCCACTAACCAAGATAATACCATCTAAATGTTGTAGCTTCCACTAACCAAGATAATACCATCTAAATGTTGTAGCTTCCACTAACCAAGATAATACCATCTAAATGTTGTAGCTTCCACCAACCAAGATAATACATCTAAATGATGTAGCTTCCACTAACCAAGATCATACCATCTAAATGTTGTAGCTTCCACTAACCAAGATAATACCATCTAAATGTTGTAGCTTCCACTAACCAAGATAATACCATCTAAATGTTGTAGCTTCCACTAACCAAGATAATACCATCCAAATGCTGTAGTTTCCACTAACCAAGATAATACCATCTAAATGATGTAGCTTCTACTTACCAAGATAATACCATCCAAATGCTGTAGTTTCCACTGGCCAAGATAATACCATGAAAAACTGTAGTTTCCAATGACCATGGTAATGCCATCTAAATGTTATAGCTTTAACTGATCGAGATAATACCATCTAAATGCTGTAGCTAATCCACTAACCAAGATAATACATCTAAATGATGTAGCTTCCACTAACCAAGATAATACCATCTAAATGCTGTAGCTTCTACTAACCAAGATAATACCATCTAAATGATGTAGCTTCCACTAACCAAGATAATACCATCTAAATGCTGTAGCTTCCACTAACCAAGATAATATCATCTAAATGCTGTAGCTTCAACTGACCGTGATAATATAATCTAAATGCTGTAGCTTCCACTGACCGAAATTATTGCATCTAAATTATACGGATTACATTAAGGAGAAGTCTGCGTCTCTCTATTCCTGATATAGTATTATGGAGCGACTATATATACTAAGGCTCTTCAGGGACGAGTGTCTATTATTATTTAGGAACAGAAAGATATGATTTTCTCAGACTCAGTCATGTACCTGATAAAATACAAAAGCAGGCTTCATTTTATAGATAGCTAGTCTAGGTAGATTAATAGAATAATACATTGCAAAACAATATATTATCTTGAACAAGTTCTCATTACTACTATATATATATACATTAATAAACCTAATGAGAACTTAGGTTATGAATTAGGTTATGAATTAACTCATAATGAAACATGTAAGGAGGAAGAGGTCATGATCCTTTTTATCAGATTACATTACAGTCAAGCGTGTAAAAAATAATTCAGATGGACATAAAACTGCCATGATGTCAGAGAAAATGTGATGTCTTATAGTGCCAAAACTTCAAGTGACATCATAATGTCAAGTCAAAAACAAAGAATTTGTGTTTTGTCTATTAAAAAAAAAGGACATTCACATTCTAACTTTTAAAAAACTGATTTGCATAAAGTTAATGGTACATCACGAATTGTAGGTAAATAATATGTTAATGACTTAGATGCAAAATTTATAATAATAAAATAAGAGAGATTCAGTTAAAATCTAGACACGGATGCCACCACTTAGATCACTGTGATTTTGAGAATGAATGAATGAATGAATGAATGAATGAATGAATGAATGAATGAATGAATGAATGAATGAATGAATGAATGAATGAATGAATGAATGAATGGTGTTTTATGGCACGTCGACACATACATAGGTCATATTGTGCGCAAAAACCGACGAATCATGAAAGAATGAATTAATGGTGTTTTATGGCACATCAACACATAAATAAATCATATTGTGCGCAAAAACTGACGAATCATGAAAGAATGAAGTAGTAATTAAAAATAATGTAAACGTATAAAGATAAAACTATCTACAAATAAGGGATGATATGGTAGCAATATAAACTATGTATATATGTAAATCAACAAATGCCCGCCAACGGGCTTGTAAACAAGTTAATATATAGGAAAATATTACATTGATTTATAAAGTCTGATTTCTATAACAAGACTAAAATCATTAGCATCAAATAACTCTTTCAAAGTATTAACTGTGTAGTATCTTTGTCGCATAGGATCAATTTAGTCTACACATTCCAACAAGATATGTTTGACCGTTAACGGTGCAAAACAGGGTATACATTCTATCAACTGCTCACCTTGTAATAAATATGAATGAGTACAGCGTGTATGCACTATCCTGACCCTGGCTAGGACAACTTCCTCTCGACGAATGGGGTCTACTAGAAGGACGCCATTCTCCAAGTAACGGTTTTAATGGAATGGAGTTTATTGTTCACTGACAAGTCCCAAGCGGCTTGCCAAGAGTTACGAATATATAACAGTTGATACAACTTTTAAAATCAGTATAAGGTAGCTCTATATAGCAGCACTATGATAGCAGCACTATCAGCTCTATCATTACCACGTATTCCTACATGGCTTGGAAGCCAGCAGAAAATAATAACATTATCAACTATAAGAGAATTGTACTTTTCTAAAAGTTGAAGCACAACTGGATTATCATGTTTCATATTACCCAGTGCTTAAAGAGATCAAAGGGAATCAGAAAAGATTACGAAACGGTCAACATCAGATTCCTGAATAAAACTTAAGGCAAGTTCAATTGCCTTAAGTTCAGCTGAGAAGATAGAGGCCTTGTCAGGCAGGCGGCTCTTTATGCTATATTTGTGAACAACAGCTGCTGCAGCTACCTTGTCTCCATCTTTAGAACCATCTGTGTATATATGTTGAAAGTTACTATATTTCGATTTAATTTCATTAAATTTGCTTTGAAAGATAGAAGAATCTGTAATGGATTTGTTATTATTACAAAGATCAAAAATAATTGTTGGTGTTTCCAAAGTCCACGGTGGAATTTGTGGTACTTTGTACTTGGCAATCAAATTTAGGTCGATTTCAGTGACTCTTAATTTTGGTTTAATACGAAGACCAAATGGTCGAATGGTCTTCGGTTTTCGATCAAAAAAGAGGTTCATAATTAGGATTAAAAACAGTATCGAAAGTTGGATTTGAAGTGTTAGATTGTAATTTAATGGTCTACTGAAGGGCTAATTTGTCCCGTCTATCAGACAGTGATGGTTCATTAGCTTAAACATATAGATTTTGATAATGAACATAAACACCGTTAACAGGGCAAGTTATGAGATAAAATAATACACATCACATGTTTTTACTCATATTTTTGCCCAATGAAACCGGTGTTGTGTGCGAGATGGCACGTGTGAACGGACGTTCTCACATATGACCCATGGACCTCATCAATATGCTATGCTGGCTAAAATCTAAGATTAATAGAATAATTTGTCAGTGTTGAAATACAGAATTCCTTTCCTTTCACTGGTCACAAATACTGTCAAACAGTCTTATGTGGTGATTTAATTGGACACCCATAGCATCATTTCACCTATAAGGTCTCTCTCTTATTACAAACGATAAGTATAAAACTTGAAATTTTCGGGTCGGAGGCAATAATTTTTTGAAAACACATAGTTTTTTTCATTTTTCAAATTTTAGGGTAGGATAATCCTACAAATAATGAAGGACTGGCCTGACATTTATCAAAATTTATCTGGAGAGTAAAGGACTGGCCTGACATTTATCTGAAGTGTGAATGACTAGCCTGACATTTATCTGGAGTGTGAAGGACTGGCCTGACATTTATCTGGAGTGTGAAGGAATTGCCTGACATTTATCTGGAGAGTGAATTTCTGGCCTGACATTTATCTGGAGTGTGAAGGACTGTCCTGACATTTATCTGGAGAGTGACGGACTTGCCTGACATTTATCTGGAGTGTGAAGGACAGGCCTGACATTTATCTGGAGTGTGAAGGACAGGCCTGACATTTATCTGGAGAGTGAATGTCTGGCCTGACATTTATCTGGAGTGTGAAGGACTGTCCTGACATTTATCTGGAGAGTAAATGACTGGCCTGACATTTATCTGGAGTGTGATTAGGACTGTCCTGACATTTATTTGGAGTGTGAAGGACTGTCCTGACATTTATCTGGAGTGTGAAGGACTGGCCTGACATTTATCTGGAGTGTGAAGGACTTGCCTGACATTTATCTGGAGAGTGAATGTCTGGCCTGACATTCATCTGGAGTGTGAAAGACAGGCCTGACATTTACCTGGAGTGTGAAGGACTTGCCTGACATTTATCTGGAGAGTGAATGTCTGGCCTGACATTTATCTAGAGTGTGAAGGACAGGCCTGATATTTATCTGGAGTGTGAAGGACTGGCCCGACATTTATCTGGAGTGTGAAGGACTGGCCTGACATTTATCTGGAGTGTGAAGGACTGGCCTGACATTTAACTGGAGAATGAAGGACTGGCCTGACATTTATCTGGAGTATGAATGACTGGCCCGACATTTATCTGGGCTGTGAAGGACTGGCCTGACATTTATCTGGAGTGTGCTAACTATTATAGTTTATGAAATGCATGCAATTAATGTTATTAATAAAACTGAATTGAAATAATGGCTGATCAACAAATCATATGTTATTAAGAGCCACCCCAGAGAGAAGGGACGACTATTAGTCCACCGTGCTATCCACGGGGCAATGCCAGCCCTTAATTTTTTTTATGGATACATTAATGACACTAGAACACCCATTGATTTAACAATTAATGAATAATTTTCCTCCAAATATTTACCTTCTACAATATTGATATTTCAGCACAGTAAAGCAAAATGTGTTCCAACTGAATAATTATCCAGCCTTTCCCATATCAAGTTTCCACATTAAAACACAATCAAATCTAATTAACTCACCATCAAAGGTAAATCAAATTTCACCGGTAAATCTGTTTTTAAATAAGGTTTTATTTAACCACATACATGTCTATATAAACTTAAAGTAACATTGAATTAAATACAAAGCACTTGACCCTTTGTGCAGATAAAAAAAATGAAACCATGCATGTTTTACCAACCACATTTAGTTCATCGATTTAATGATGACGTTTTCCTCTTTCATTATTTATTAATTTATTGTCTTTTGGTCATTTTGTCTATCTTGAATTGAAATTTGTATTTGTCAGCCGGTCAGAAACGATACCAGAATCTCGGTAAAATGGCTGCATATGCCACTTCAAAATTAAAAAAAAAAGCTTCTCGTTGTTTTTCTTAAAAAAAAAGCAAGTGTTCCAGATGATCTAGACTAAGGAAGGACCTATCTATTTAGGTGAGCACATTTTTCCTCTCCCTGTCCCTGTCATCGATCAGCTCTTATATAATTACCTATATATAATGTGTTGATGAGATATTAAAACAATTTACTTCTATTTCAGCCTGCAGCTTTCTTGAATATTAATTATCTCTCTTCAAGGTTGCTGTTGTTGTAATTCGAAAAAAAGTTTTGAATCGTAAACAAAATATCACTCAAAAAATGTGTCAAACTATATCAGAAATACAGGAAATATGTGGTTTTCTTGAAACACAACAAAACATGCAGTACGACACAACAGCCAACAGCTATAATAAGAATTTGTGTGAGAAATTCAAGTACCTACTATTTGTTATTTATTTAATCCATTCAATTATCAGGGTCCTCAGAAAACATCCAGAAATTCCACAAATAATATGTCAAATGATATCAAGAACATTCAGTCAGCAAATGTCGGACAAGTGAGAATAAGTCAAAACTTATCCCAGTCTTTTTCCTCTTCTATGGGAATACACATGTATATAATAAAAAAAACAATTAGAAATTAAAGATTAATTAACATTCGTAATTTTGCAACATTATTATGCAACATTATTATGCAATTAATTTCCATTGGAAATGCAATTATTATGCATTATCAATGCAACATCATACTCATGAATGCTGTATTGGTTTTTCCACTCAGAAATGCAACATGCAACATGCACCATCTGTCTTAAATCAATGTCCAGCACATGCTGCAATAATGTGTCATCACTACAATTCACTTAAAAACGGCATCCGTGATCTCAGCTTGTGTGACATGACTGAATTCTTGTTGATTCATCCATTTTTCACTTAACAATTTGTTTATAGAAGAAATTATAATGCACCTTCACAATTACAACATACCAAGTTTTGGTACTTTGATTGTTGATTTTTTAAACAAAATCTCTCAAAATCTTTTTAACCCTTTTGCTGACAAAATTCAGATGTTGTATGTTAACATTTGAATTTAAACATATATATATATGGAAAACATTAGTACCCAGTGGTGAACAGCGTAAACCCTAATCTGCCTGCACATACATGCAAGTTGATCTCGGGTTACAATGGTTTTTAAAAATCTATATTATCGACTATGGCAGCAAAAGAGTTATATAAGACTATATTAAGACATTTGTATGAAACTTGGTCAACATACCAACTCTAAAATCCTATGTAATTCATTTGTCCTGATCATTTTTAAGACTGATTATAAGAAATCACATTCTTATCATCCTCCCTTAATATTCATTCTGTTACATATATATTTAAAAATATTTTAACTTTGTTAAATTAATGCACACATCTAAAACAAATTACAAATTTAAGTCCTTAGATTTATTTGTTTCTGTTATGAAAAGCACTGGCTTGTTGAACTTCCGATTTCCTATTTTGTGCAGCAAAACATTTTCATATCAAGAGCAACCAATCAGACTATCGAACTATCGAAGAAGTCTCAATAACGCAGATGCTTGTTCAAACACTTTGTGTACACAGAACAATATACAGGAAACTGTAGATTTCACTCACTCTAAAAATCAATTTTTATTGGCGAACATGACGCAGGCATTCAAATTATTTGGGTATAAACACTAAAATGACATTAAGTTAATGCCAATAGTAATCCCTTTCCCATGTAAAGAAATGCAATAACTATAATTATAGATATATATATATAAAGAGAAGAGATGTAGATAGCTAGCACACTGAGACATTGATCTTACACAAATGATCCAGTTCGAAGATTGAAAACTAAATACTTGTATCGTGTGTAAAACCATCTCATCATCCTCCTCATCCTCATCATCACCATCATCAACATCATCATCATATCATCACCATCATCATCATTTCATCACCATCATCATCACCGTCATCATCATCATCATCATCATGTGGCTCCCAGGCAAGAAATTATTAGGCCCTGACCACTGCTTATCCAGGCCAAGGGGTAAAATCCCCTCCTAAATTCAATGTTATTTTTGTCATCTTCATTAAAGATCTTCATCATCATTCTTGTATTGTTCCAGGTGCTACTTGAGTGGTGTCATGGCACCAGCAAAAACTGGAGTGTTTACAAAGAATTTGCTGTCCTGCAGGTGATAATAAAATGAAGGGTGGGCCTGGAATGTTCATTCCTGTTGGTTAGGGCCATAATAACCTTGTTGTGTTGGTGAGCTGTAAACCCCAATTCAACTCAATTCAATTGTTATATTTCAGATAGTTGACGAGTATTTGATACAAGCCCAGTAATCGACGTCATCAGCAGGCCGGTGCACGAGATGATCATCCGTAACGAAGATTTGTCTCGACTCGGTAAGTAAACACGCATTTCAGCTCGAATTCTCGGTCCATAAAGATATAATTATGCCTAAAGTATCGCAATCAATGGTAAAAAGACTCGAATAATATTCACTTCTGCTAATACTTAGCGAATTGAGAGCAGAATCAAAGAAAGTTAAAAATGAAAAAAACTCCGCTGAGAATCATCTCGCTAAAATAACTTTCTTTAGACCTGAAATGCTTGTGTTTACTTACCGAGTCGAGACACATCTTCGTTACGGATGATCATCTCGTGCACCTGCTGATGACGTCGATTACTGGGCTTGTGATATATAACAGTTAATTTTTAAAATGTCCTCCTTAAACAGGATATCATACAGGGCATCCTCTAATATTTGATGGTCTAGTAATTTAAAGATAACCATTTTGCAACTTAGTCATACTTTTGCTAGTTTAGTCATACAGGAGTGTATGCTTATAATTTCTACATTTCTACATTCAGTTATGACTAAAGCAAAAGACAGACAAAACATCATATTTGCTTCATATTATAGCATTAGGTACACATTAGAGCAAGATATTCAGACTAACAGGTAACTTAATACAATGTCAGCATCAGTTTTACTTCAGTCACAGAAAAGTTATATGAGAGTTCAGGCACCTCCAACAACAATTTTGAACTTAATGACAATATTAAATAATTTTCAATATAATTTAGCTTGTGTAGACTATTTCAAAACCCTACAAATAGATCCAGAATGTCTTCAATATTTATTTTTTTAATAACAACACCTTTATATACAATGCCTCTATGGCCGGAAAGACAGTCTGCATCTCAAACTTTCTCGCCTCTAGCTCACTGCTGCGGGTTCGAATCCCACTCCAGGAAGCTCGACTTGTCAAGTCAGAAAAAGTTTCTTCTTATGGATACGGATAGTGATTCTACCCAGAAACAAGAGCTGTCAGAGAACAGCGCAGCTCGACTATTCGATTTTTCAGAGAATAATAAATTATACAGCCAGTATAATACCATCAGAAAACAAGGCGGAAAACAATGTGGGGGTGGGGTTGGGGTTGGGGGGCGGGTATAGAAACTCGGGCCGATATAAAATTACTGTTATAATCTCATACAAATTATAGTAAAATTTGGGGCAGTGTGTGAAATGTTATTATTTTTATCAGTTTTAATCCAAAATTGTTGTCATTTTAAAGAAATTTGTGGTCCGAAAGGCTGTGAGTGAACTCGAGGAGGTAGGGGATATCTGGCAATTTTTCCTGTGGTCTCATTTCAGTTTTTTTTTTATTGATATTTCAGCTGTGTATTTGATTTAATCTAAATTGTTTTATATGTAAATGATTGCATTAAAATTAAAATTTTAATATTCAAATAATGGAAGATAAAATGAAAACAATTCCCCTCCCCCTGTCCTCCATGTGAGGGGAGCCCATAAACCAATGGGGGCAGGGCGGGGGGCACATCACTGATATAGGTTTAGATTTGATAAAATAAAACATATTGATAAACTGGTAAAACAAAACAACACAGATATATGCAAAAAACAAAAACAAAACACCTGGGTGGTGGTGATGATGGAGTGGGGGGTGGGGGTGGGGGGCAACATAGCATGAATAAGATGCATAATGCTGCAAGAAATCCCTTTATATTGCACATTTTATGGGCCAACACAATTTGGGTTCCATGGGAGCCCAGAATTTGCAGAAGACAAAATTACTTACGCAACCCTTTACAACATACTATAAGGAAACCAATTCCCAAATTTAGTTGAGCTAGGACAAAAAATGTAAGAGATATAGACCTGTAAAACACAGCTTACACGCAAAATTTGATGTGAAATAGACACATTTTAAGGGCTATCAGAATTTGGGTTCCATGGGAGCCCATGGGTTACAGGAACCAAAATTGCTTAAGCAGCCTTAAGATAACGCTATAAGGAAGCCCATGGCCAAATCTGGTTGTGCTCGGATAAGACCTGTAAGAGACATAGACTTGTAAACACAGCTTACACGCAAACCTTGATGTGGGACGCCGACGTGATGACATAAGCTCCCTTATTCTTCGAATAGTCGAGCTAAAAAGGGATCATCTGCCTCTGTCACAAAAAAAAATCAACCGTCAATATATCAGGCCTCAATACTAACGGAAGTCCCGGGATCCCGAGGACACAACATTTTCAGGAGGGACACCAACTTTGCCAAGTTTGCCAAGTTTGGTATTTCGACGGGCTCCTCGATTTCTGGGAGTGGAAATATATTAAAATCTGCAACAAAAATTGTTCAATTAAATTGAAGTTGCATTGTTTATGAATACATTTTCTTCTAAATGTGGAAACCTCGGGTGGAGCATGCCCGACTACTCTAAATTCTCATCACTCGAGGCAAAATTCTCAATGGTTTACATTTTGGACATAAGGTGATGTGACTGTCGTAAAGCGCCATCTGGTGGGATTCAATGCAGGGTTACATGCACACGGCTTACCCAATGAGGTAAGGTAAAGCTAAACTGGCCAATCGCAGCATACGTTACAGTCAGAGTAACCTGTGTTAAAAGTGTGACCTGACCGAAAATCATGACTTGAAAAATCATGACTTGATCTGCTTTCAAACTCTTTTTCATATTTTGATGAGACCGATCAAATAATTAATAGTTGTCTAATTAATTCTCCGATGAGACTAACTTTGGCATTCAAAAACACCTTATAGCATAAACAGAAGTTCGTAGATGACGTGTGATTGAGCTATTTCGATCGAATATCGACTTGCCATTTTTTCCGGCCGAAAAGGAAAATTATTTCATACTTCATACAACAGAATAAGTTTAACATTAGCACATTTTTTTGGCATTGAAAAACGTGTTTAAAGGATAAAACAGTTTGTAACTGATGACTTTTCGATCGAATTTCGCTGATAATTTTCCAGACGAAGAAAGGGCGGTAGAGCATATATAGTTGTTCAGATAGTACATGATTTTGGATGAAGAGAACTTTTGTATTGTTGAAGTAAGTGTAACATCAGCAAAACTGTACGGTGTTGTGTTTAGGTTTTACAAATGGAGAAATAAACATTGGTTTATATAGGCAGTATGGAGAATAAGCATCGTAGAAAGATATTTTAAATTAAGTGTGAGCTTAAAATTTACAAATTGACAGAAGGAAGAGCATTGAGTAAAAGACAAATGCAGTAATCCATGTAGGGCCTATATATATTTTTATTCTTCTATCGATGCGTGAGTGACTGAATAAAGCAATCAACACTCTTAATGTGAAATATGATTTCTCTGGAGGGAGAAGTCAGTCTTCTACTAAATTCCAATCCAAGTTTGAACTCTGTAAAGCAGAGACAATTGTCATGGTCAGTAAACTTTGGGAATTAAATCCTTGTCAATGTTACATGAAGTAGTATTTTCCAACCGCTTTGTTGCAAAACAGCATACTGAATGCTTTTAAATTTGATTTGAAAAATGAAAATTCAAAATATTAAAAAGCAGATCAGTTTTATATGAACTGGTTAAATAATAAATATAGTTACATAAACAATGTGTTTTCAATGTTTTTTAAAACATTTCCTTGAACCTATAGAAAATCGCATGGACTCCTATTTTATGGGAGGGACACCAGACTTTAAAAGCAGGAGTCCCTGTGGGATTCCTTCCAAAATGAGTTAGTGTCAAGGCCTGTATATGGCCTAACATGTGCTAAAAATTAAGTAAAAACACTATTCAAACAATACAATGCACTATTCAAACAAATGCAATGGTTACCTATGCTAAAACTTCCTTATATCAAAATCCTAAAATCCACAAAATGTTTTCCAAACTGTAACAAAAGCACAAAGCATACAAATGTTGTTGTTTTTTGTACAAAATATCAGTATCCCCAGACCAACTTGGAGTGGTCAAAGTTGATTTGCAGTGGATGAAGAGGTTGATATGCAGTGGACCACAGTTGGAGTCCACTCCATTCGAGTCCACTCCAAACGACTCCAATGAGATTTGTAAATTTTAACTATCCACTACAAATGACTCCACAGAGATATAGTATTGTAGCTACCCACTCCAAACCACTACCAAGAGATGTATTAATTTAGCTATCCACTCCAAATAACTGCAAAGAGATGATCTGATTTTTGTCCACTCCAGGTGACTGCACACTGATGTTTCTTTTTCAAAGTATTTCTGCTGGTTCATATTACAGCATGTAATTTGTCATGATGTATGTGTTTTTTTTAATTAAGTCTAGCATATTTGTTTACCGTTTGCTTCAAGGAGGATTTTGTTTCTATCTCTTCAAAATACCGATATAAAAGAATATAATAGCAAGACATACTGTGTTGTCTATATGTGTCAACAGTTATTCATATCCTTGCGAAACGTTACCATGGTCAACTATGGTCAACCTCTGCCATTACCAGGGTGCACATGAACCATGGTTAGCAAAGGTCAGATGCTAAAAGTCCATGGTCAATCATGGTTTAATGACGTGACTAGGGGCGGATCCAAGATTTCATGTTAGGCGGGGGCGGGGCGTAAAAATGGGCTTTTAGTGGGGTAAACATCTTTTTGGGTTAACAAGAGCATCAAGAATTGCAGGGCAATCCATAGTCCCCCACCGGCCCAAACAAACATTTTCCAGACATTTTCTATGATGGAAGTCAAAGATCAAGGTCAGAATGACCTTATTTTGGTACGCGACGCATGTACCCTATCCCAAGATGTATTCACATACCAAGTTTGTTATCTCTAAGTGTTATAGTATTGAAAATACGGTCACTGGTCACCGGTCACTGGTCAAGGTCACAATGACCTTATTTTGGTACGCGACACACCGCTATCCCAAGATGTATCCACATCCCAAGTTTGGTATCTCTAAGTGTTATAGG